>CM035444.1:38030895-38063395 GCA_020310875.1 Ceratopteris richardii | reverse complement strand
TATTCTAGGGGAATTATCCCTCTATAAAGCTTCTCTCTTCTTTGTGTTTGGATTCTCTGAATCTTTTTATGATTTTTGCGTAAAGGCCTTCTTGATAACAATGATCCAAGTCTTAGAAAAGGAGTGATTTTTGAAGGCCTAGTGCCAAGCAAGCATGATTTCTTGTGAAATCGAGGGGATCGAAAACATTGAAGTATCAGCACCAAATCGCCTTTCCACCTTTAACAAAAAGTTGAAAGGAGAGAACAATTGGCAAGTGATCAGACAACGTATTATCGTGAAACATTGTCTATTTGTTGAGATGAAAATAAAGCTAATCAATATCTTGTTCAACCGGCAAACCCTCCTCTGGAAGAGTCGTGAAAATAAAGCTAATTAATATCTTGTTCAACCGGCTAGCCCCCCTCTAGAAGAGCCGAGAGCGCTAGCAACGCAAGCAATGAGAACCTCTGAAAAGGAAAGCCATGAACTGAAAAACTAAGAAGTGAAATCCTTGAAGCGATGGGAGTTAAGCCCGGCCTTCATGGCAGAATGCATGTTCGGTTGTCAATATCTTTTAATTCTATGCAAGTCATATATTTCATCGACACAAGTTCTTCATGTCAGTAAACTGCTTCTCATAGTAAAATCTAAAGAACTATTTCTTTGGTTTTGATTAAATGCAGGGATCAAGCTGGAGCTGTACAAGGTCGAAGATCGGGAGTCTGAGGATCCTAGCTATTTTTATACATCGAAGGGCTTCATCATATTTAAAAAGGAGGACACTCAGAGTAGTTCCAACATTATGAAGATACAAGAGAAGCAGAGATTCTATCATGCTGCTCTAGGCAGAAGGCCACTGACATTCATTCTTCTCGCCCTTCTGTTCATTGTCGCACTACTAACCATCACTTGCCCTATCCACACTTCCTTTGACTCTGAGCGTTCCCTTTTCTCAATCGCACCGCAGCAATGGAGTTCCAGGTACTACAAATTGATGCCACCGTTTCGCTTTATCTTTTTCAGATAGTTCCTCCTTGTTCTGTAAGCTCTGGAATGGATATTCTTGAATGCTTGTTGAAACTGAGAAAAGGATATTATTCTTGCACAGTCAGTCACACAGGGATTGAATTGGTTATTGTTATCCGCAATTTCTTTTATTCCACCATTTTTCTGTTTGAAATCACTTGGCATTTGCATATACGCAGAGCACACATAAGATGCGCGAAACATTGATTTTATTCATGTGCAAGAACAGTGATTGCATTTTTACGTTTGGATCTTTTCATCGAATATTTGTTGAAATGGGCAATGTATATTTTACTCTTTTCATCGAATATTTGTTGAAATAGGCAATGTATATTTTCACGCAGTCGGACATGGAGCATGTGACCTAGTTACTGTCCTTCCTTCTTTGCTGTTCTTTTGCCATTTTTTAATCTGGGAACAATACAGATATAAGCATACACATATCTTGTAGTACATGTACAAATCATTGATTGTTTTTGTGCGCAAAAATGCCGATTGTATTCTGCAATAGGGCTATACTTTTCTCCGCTTTGCCGAATTAGTTTGAGCTGTCCAGCAAAAGAGGTTCGAGTAAGTGCTGTCATCCTGCGTCCGCGCATTTAAACCTCGATACAATTATTTGTTCCTGTTTGATGACTGAACAGCTTGATGACGTGTCACTTGTGTACAAAACTATCTTCTTTTTTGCTAGAAGTTATATAAAATACCATAAAATTATTGAAAATCACATGTAACTTGTAAGCCAAAAATTTTAAAGGATTTTGAAAAAGAAGCAAAAATCAAATTGAAAATTGGCGGCCAACTACGATGTTGCAAACCGGTTACAAGATCCTGGCAAAGACAATTGCAAACCATATTACCTGTTACCTTCAAGACTGGATGAGTGAGGATCAAAAAGGATTCATTAAAGGGAGGTTTGGAGGCTATCATTGATGTTTGGGAAGGGCTAGTGCTTGTTGAGGAATAAGTGCAAGATGTGCTCTTCCTTAAGATTGACTTCGAGAAAGCTTATGACAGACTCAAGTGGGACTTCATTCTCCAATCGTTAAAAGTCTTGGGCTATGGCCAAAATTCATTAAGATGGTCTCTACTCTGCTTGGAAATGCAACTGCTCAGACAAACATCAATGGTCAACTCTCTCAAACGATTAGAGTAAAACATTGTATAAGACAAGGGTGCCCGTTGGCCCCTCTTCTCTTTGCTATCGTGGCCGATGCTCTTAGTTGCCTTGTTAACTATCAAGCTCATTTAGGTCTTATTCAGGACCTCAATCTACCTCTCGATCAAGATCAGATGATTATGAGACTTTTTGACGATGATACTAATGTCTTCGTGCATAATGACACATTAAGCATTGACACTTTTTGTTGTCTGAATACCTTTTGTGAGGCTTCGGGATCCAAAATAAATCATTCTAAAACTACTTTCAAGGCAGTTATTGGGCACCCTGCTCAATCGCTTATTGACCATGGTTGTCAGTTGATCCCTAGTGGTCAAATCTTCCGTTTCTTAGGTATTCCGATGGGATTTGATGTTTCGATGGGGCAACATTGAATTGGGCTCTCTTAGTAAGCTCGAGAGCAAGCTATCGCACTGGAAAGGTATGCAAATTAATCTTGATGGATGGGCTATGGTAATAAACACATTCCTTCTCTCTTTGATGCTCTACTTTCTCACCTGCTAGAGACCAAAGGACCAAGAGATCTTCAAGCTGGAGAGAACTTGCAGGAACTACCTCTCGATGGGTGACCCTAATAAAAAGGGTATCCCCAAAATTAAATGGACTACTTGCACTAGCCAAAAGGATCAAGGTGGTTTGGGCATTCTAGACATCAAAGGCATGGCCACAAAGTTAGCGGCAAAGTGGCTAATTAAAGCCTGGAGCAATAGTGATGCCTCTTGGGCCAAGCTTATTTTTAGGAATAAGAATGCTCTTAAACTTATGGGCATCGTGGGGGTGAAGGGTCTCAAACTTCTCATCGTATTGTTCTCCCCATTTTCAACGACTCCCAAAGGCTCAAGCTTGGTTTCTTCTCTATAGAAGAGTTGGAAAGAGGTTAAATAGTTTATCAGAATCAATGAAGATGTGAAATGGGGGGTCGACATTAGATAGAATTATTCGATTTCGTTCCCTATCAAGGGCATCAGAGTTGTGGAGTTTTGGAACCTCTAAAAAGCTTGGAAGCTTTGGACAAAAGTCTTCCGTTTGTGGAAGCACCTCTCGAACCAAGAAACTTGTCAATGGATTAGTTTCGAGGACATTCACTTGGCCAAAAGAGTGGACTATGAAGAATGGCATCTTTTACAGAGCAGATTCAATACTTGGGAACTTTCAAGGACTTGCCTCCTCATTGGTTAAGACTCTCCTCACCTTGAGGGTCTAAGATGGAACAATGGCAGTAGCCTTGAGAAAATTCTAGTATTGAAGAAGGATGTGGGATTTTGTTGGTGCAATTCACAAGCCTACACGTTTGGCTTGAAGGATACATTGAAGTCCATACACATATGGAAAAGCATAGGAACACATGCTAGTGGTTAATTACCACTTTACCTCTTTATAAAAGTCGCATTTGACTTTGGAATCTTTGTAAACACCTACCAAAAGGTATTCGTGGAAAAAAGGTAGATTTGATTGATGGAATATCTCCTAAGATATAGGAGCTTGGTCATAGGGAGCCAAAAGTTTGAATTTGAATTCAAATTTTTACTCAATCATTATAAAAGTGACCATCAAAAAGTCGCGGTTAGAACTCGTCACTTTCGAGCTTCTCAATACCATTTCTGAGTGTGTGTTAGGCTTACACTCTAGCCCACACCTATCTACACCATTAGGCAATGATCTTCATGCCAATGTCATTGTATACAAGTGTTCATTAATACATATATCTACATTGTTCATTTCTGAGTTCTTTGTCATAGTACTTGAAAGTTTATGGAGAGCATATCTCAGTCATTTCTTCACCAAATTCAAAGATCTATAGCTTTTGGAACCAGCTCAAAGTTTTCTACATGTTGTCAAAATTTTAAGAGATTCTATTCAGCCATTTAAGAGAAAAGCTCGTCGAGGTGATCACTGATCAAAGTCTGCAACAGTCCTTAAAAATCAGGGGTAAAGGTTTACTTGCTAAATTTATTTCTTTGAGCATAGTTAATTTTTTTATATCATTCCACTTGGAATAGTTAGCTTGCTAAGCTAATTAGATACCCCTAAAAGGAATTTTTCCAATTCCTACTGTACTAGTCATACTAAGCAAAAGATCCAGCACATGTCAACACAAAAATAGAAGGTTTTCTTGAGATATTGAAGTTCTAAGTTATCTGTTTTGATTCAATCATTACACACCTCATTTCCAAAGTACATAGGCCAGTTTATGGTGTCATTGGAAAGCTAAGGAAGTTCACTTATCAACTCTGAAGTATCAAAGGGCTGGTATAAAGCAGGATTTGGCAGTACCTACTGAATCTCTTGGAGTGTCCATCCATCATTCCCAACAGATTTCATGTCACGCTCAATAGAAAGTGGTGTCTTTATTGGTTAAGTTGGAGGTTGGACTTTAAGTTCCAGTCTCTTTGGCACCCCCTCATCGAGATAAAAATTTATGTGCTTATGTGGAAAATTCTACACCGAGGAATATGTACCAATGTAAAAGCCAACAAAATTTGTGGGATGGTCCCCCATGGTGCAAACGATGCCTTCATGGTATGGAAGACTTAGGATGCCTCTTCTTTTCGTGCCCCAAATCAATATTGGTCTGGCAGACACTTGAGAGAATCATGTTGTTATAGGGACAAATCGACTCGAAGCAAGCTTTGTTGGGTGAAGCAATCAGATGCCCCTCAACTTTATGGAATGCTATTAGAGGGGAGACTGTATGGAAAATTTGAAAAGAGAGGTGTGCAGTTAACTTTGGAAACCCTCCTAAAGAATGATCTATCGAAAGATCTCTTTTCCTTTTGGGCAAAAGAATTTCCAATTGTACAAAACCCTTGCACTTTAGACATCATAGAGTGTTCCCCCTTAAGAGCAACAAGATCAAAACCAAGTGGGCCCCATAGGAGGGGGACAAGAGGGTTATCAACCTTCTTTGTAAAATTCTCTAGTAATCTATAAGGATCCCCTGCTTTGGTGGGATATAGGGGGTCCCATGGGTGTTGAGCTCATTCACTTGTACAACTATAATTTCTTTAATTAAAGTTTGGGAGAGTCGGCTTTGTTGAAGAGAGTCGGCTCTGTTGAACTTCCTAAAAAAAAAAGGATTTTGAAAGTGCACTCAAGTCATTTTACAATATAAATGCATAGAACCAAGTCAACCGATGATAGAAAGGACCTTATGCCTATTCTTGCATTGAGCAACCATTTATTCTTTGTTGCACATATTTGTGCCGCACCTTTGTCCTAAAATATGATGGAGACACAATGTACTCAAAGTAGATCATAATATACCAATGATTCTAGCACCAATGAACATAAGCACAAGTCAAATGAAATCATGCAAATGACAAAAATTGTGGTGATGAAAGAGAAGAAAAATATATAGATAACAATGATATTTATTATGGATTAGTCAATATTGAACGTATGGGAATGATTACTAACACACAAGAAGACCAACATTTGAATGTAGTGGGAAAGAACATATGCAAAAAGGATCGCATGTATTCTCAAGGAGGAGAGTTCATCCTCACACATCAAAGATCAAATAGGAAGGTCCGTTATACGAGCATGCCAACGGCAAGATAGGAGTCTAGAGCACATGAAAGGGTTTTCAATATAGATGTTCAAGATGATGATGATAAGAATGTCAATGACGTATTAAGTATCAATGAAGATTTTTTTTTTTTAAGTACCACATGAAAAATTGCAAGAGAAGCTTCAAAGAGAAAAATAAGTATGCAGAAAGACATGACAAGAAGAAAAAGACCAAGCATATGCATGAGAGCTTCAATCGTATCTTGAGAGAAAAATACATGAAAAAAATGTAGAAGAGAATGAGTTGACATGGGAACCTCACAGAGAAGAATCAAACTAGCAAGCAAAGAGAGCTCCACAAAGAAAAAAGCATAGAATTGATAGGGCATAGTGGACATGTCATTTTTAATCAAACTAGCAAGCAAAGAGAGCTCCACAAAGAAAAAAGCATAGAATTGATAGGGCATAGTGGACATGTCATTTTTTGCACAGAGTGTTTTTTGGCACGTACATGCAAAGATGATTACACTCCCACCCAAAGACATGCTTTTGGACATGAGACTTAGAAATGAGTATATACTCTTCTCTCTCCTCATTCTTTGGTGCTCTCCCCCTTGTGGTGATTTTAAGAGGATTTAAGATGCTCTTGTTGATTTTGACACTTCTCTAGGCTGCAACCCATGGACATGCTCATATGTTTGGTCATAAATAAATGGTTCCCAAGGGGAATTCTATCATAAAATTTGATTCTTTCCATCCAAGCACGCTTTTTGCCCTTTAAAAATGAAGAGATGATCTTCTAAGATTTCCATTCTTGAACATGGCGTGTCTTGAGAACCATTATGTGTCATTTTAAATGGTTTTCTAGATTGGAACAAAAAAGGGACTCCTATAAAGTATCCCTTATTGATTGATCTTCCAAACATTCCTTATTACATCTATAGCCCCATCAATAAGATTGTGGATTCCCTTAGAAATCCTTTGGCAGAAAACTAGGTTTGAGATGTAGACTTATAAGGATGTTTGCCAATCATTGAATGCATCATGGAGCTCCAACATATGTATATAAGAGGATATGGGTAGATATTTACATAATTCCACTAGAATTTACCTCAAAGTTGAGGAACTTTTAAAGGAATATACCATTTAGAAGAATCTCCCTAACCCGTACTTTCACTATGGCATCAGATATCATAGGCTAGTAGGGTTGTCATTGAGGCAAGCAATGAAAGAAAAAACAAAGAGAAAGAGAAGGTCCAAAAACAAAAGAGAAAATGAAATTCTAGGAAGAATAAATGTCTGTAGTGGAAAAGGATGATGTCCTAGAACCTCCTCTTTACATATTAGCAACTATAGACACTACCACCTTGAAGAATACCTCAAGGAAAACCATAGGTATCAATGATTCACCATCATTCATATGAAAAAAAAGAGTGGGCTCAAGAATACCCATCATATTATGTCGACCACAAACCCATTTCAGAACTTACCTTCCAGTGGTCTAGAGCTTTGTATCGGACTACGGAAGTTACCTTCCAGTGGTCTAGACCTTTGTACTAGAATAAAGGACCCGATGCTTATCAAAGGACAAAATCAGAATGCTGAAAATTTGGCAATGTCCAAGGAAGGTACATCCTAGCATGTATTACATAATTTGCATATTCAACTTCCCTTGGGTGCCTTGATAGAACTCGTTGCAGCCTTCAGAGAGAAGTTACTAAAGCATTTGTAGCAAATATATTCTGCCTTCAAGGTAGTTATTGGGCACCCTGCTCAATCGCTTATTGACCATGGTTGTCAGTTGATACCTAGTGGTCAAATCTTCCGTTTCTTAGGTATTCTGATGCGATTTGATGTTTCGATGGGACAACATTGAATTGGGCTCTCTCTAAGCTCGAGAGCAAGCTATCGTACTAGAAAGGTATGCAAATTAATCTTGTTGGATGGGCTATGGTGATTAACACATTTCTTCTCTCTTTGATGCTCTACTTTCTCACCTGCTAGAGACCAAAGTGTTGGAGAATTCCTCTCCTATTCGCAGCGGAAAGTGTAGAAGACCTTCTCAAGATCAAGACTCTTGCCAATAGATGAACCTTCAAATGAAAACTGGTACCAACTGAAAAATGCAATGAACTTGAAACTTTGATCACTCAAACTAGACACCTATAGCTTTCAAATGAGCTATCAAACACTCAATTTGGAGTAGATTTGGGTTGGAAACTCTTTGATTCAAAACAGGCTACCTGTCCACTCAGTTAGGCTGAAAACTGGACTTCACTAAAAACTGAATAAATCACAGAGCATAAAGAATTTCATAAAACTGTTTTAGAGAGAGGAAGTACTCAAGATAATCTTTCCAATGAATGTTTAAACACTAAAATTGGATACATATATTGAGAGATATGACTCTCACAAGTAGACTACCCAGAAATGGGTGTGCGGCTGGACATACTCTATGAGAGTGAATTGAACGAAATGACTCAAACCAAATGAACTAGCTACAAGGAGACTTCCACGCCTTCTTCCTCTCTTCTTGAGTGTCCTCCCTTGCCTCTTTTATAGCCAAGTGACCAAAATCTCTCATGATGAGTTTGAGAGCTCTTCTCCATCATTTCTCCACTACTTTGGACAACCACTCCTCTTACAGTTCAGTTTTTAGATTTCATTATCTTTTGATTGATTCTCTTTTGGCCTCCACTACTTGCTGAAGTAAATGCTTCCATTTTTCATTTTTTTATTTTCCTTATACTTGAAGAAAATCCTTTTTGCAAAAATATATACGAGCTTACTTCTTTATTTTTAATACTCCCCCTCAAGCTCACATGTGAGCTTGCACCTTCAACCATATCCTGCAAGTTGATGTCATCCTTGAACCTCTTTAGTTTAGAAGCATATAGGGACTTTGTAAGCATGTCTGCAACCTGGTCATTAGTTCCAATGAACTTTATATCCACATCCTTGCTCAAAACTTTTTCTCGAACATAATGATAATGCACTTCTATGTGCTTGCTTCGTGCATGAAACATTGGATTGTTCGTTAAGTGAATGCTTGACATGTTGTCACCATAAATTGGAATGGTCTCCACCTGCACATCAAGATCAGCCAAGAGCTTCTTAATCCACATAGCTTCACAAGTTGCAAAGGCTAATCCTCTATATTCAGCTTCTGTCGATGATAGTGCAACAGTAGGTTGCTTCTTCGAGCTCCATGTGATAGGTTTGCTACCTATCACGAACACATAACCTGAAGTGGATCTTCTATCTTCCTTCGAACCAGACCAATCAGCATCACTGAAGCCTTTTACCTGCAATTCTTCATCATATCCATAAAACAAGGCATGATTGACAGTGTGCTTCACATATCTTAGCACTCCCTTGGCTGAATTTAAATGTTCACTTGTAGGAGCTTGCATAAATTGAGAAAGAACTCCAACAATATAACACAAATTTGGTCTTGTGATCGTAGCAAAGATCAAGGAACCTATAATACTCCTGTATGTAGTTACATCATGTAACTTCTCTCCATCATTTGAGCATAGCTTCACATTTGTGTCCATAGGTTGAGTGAGTGGTTTGCATTCACTCATTCCAAATTTGAAAAGAACATCCAACAACTACTTTCTTTGCATCAAGTAGATGCCATCTTTCCCATAGACTATCTCAATGCTTAAAAAGTATTTCAGTCACTCCAATCAAGGTTCTAATTGTTCCCATCTTTGCAACCGGGCTGAAAGTCTCTTCATAGTGGATGCCGTGAGTTTGCTTGAATCCTTTTGCTACTAGTCTAGCTTTATGCCTAGCTAGAGAACCATCAGCATTTCACTTTATTTTAAACACCCATTTATTTGGAACAATCTTCATACCTTCAACCTTTGGAACTAGCTCCCATGTGTGATTATCCTTGAGAGCTTTTATCTCTTCTTGCATAGCTTCTTGCCATTCTTTTTGTGTACATGCTTCTTCATATGCATCTGGTTCTTTGTCTTTGACCACCTGTGTCATATATGCAAAATGCTTTGCAATAAAACTATCATAGCTCAGCCTTTGAATTGGATATGTTGCTCTCGAAGAACTCCTTTCATTTTCTTTTGAATATTGCTTCTTCAACCGGTTCAACTTTACCTTTGGTGTGATCACCTCTTCATACTCTTCTTCACTTGCATTTGAATCACTATTTTGGGCAGCACTTTCAGCTTTAGATCTTTCATAACATGATGTTGGTGATGAGGAATGACTCCTTAGTCTCCCTTTCCATGTTGAGCTTTCTCCAAGTGATGTAGAAGCTTCTGGACCTGACATTTGAGTGCTTGTTTGCTGAAATTCTTCTTGGATAGCACCTCCATCATCTTCGCAATCTTCTTCAAGAATCTTCTCTTTCCCTTTGTCTTCAAAACATGGTCTTAGCTCATCAAATACCACATCTCATGAGACTCGTAGCTCCTTTGTCACCGGATTGTAGCACCTGTATCCCTTTTGCTCCGATGAATATCCAATGAAAATACATTTTTCTGACTTTGCCTCCATCTTTGTCCTTAGTTCTTGAGGGATGTGAACATAACACACACATCCAAAAACTTTGAGATGTGTAAGGTCAGGTTTCTTACCGGAATAAACCTCCTCGGGAGTTAGATTATGCACTCCAGCCATTGTGCACTTGTTCATCAAATAAACAGCCGTACTAGCTGCTTCAGCCCAATAGTTTAGTGGCATCTTCATCTCGTTGAGCATGCATCTTGCAACTTCTATGATATGTCGATTTTTCCTTTTAGCTATTCCATTTTGTTGAGGTGTGTACCTACATGTAAATTGTCTATTGATGCCATTTTCATAAAGAAAATCTGAAAATTCTTTGGAGAAATATTCTCCTCCTCCATCAGACCTGAAGGTCTTTATGTAGCGTCCTCTTTCCTTTTCTACCTGTGCTTTAAATCTCTTGAACATGGAGAACACATCTGATTTTTGTTTTATGCAAAACATCCATACTTTTCTTGAATGATCATCGATAACAGTAACAAAATATCTATTACCAACCACTAATGGTTGTTGTGATGGTCCCCATACATCCTTGTGTATCAAGTCAAGGACATTCCTTGCCACATAGTTGCTCTTCTTGAATGGTTGTCGAGTTTGCTTTCCTAGTTGGCATGCTTCACAAAACTCATGTAGTCCAGTGTCATTGAATCTTGGAAGACCTCTTACCACTTCATGGTTGCTCATGTCCTTAAGCTTGGGAATGTTGATATGTCCAAACCTTTTGTGCCACAAATCGATTTCAGCAATCCTCTTGTTTCCAAACTGAATATACATCACCTTTCCATGTGGTTGTTGAATGTCCAAGGTGAACATCCTACCTTCTTTCCTTCCTTGAGCAATGAACTTGAATCCTTCTTTTGGATTCTTTATAAAGCAACCTTTTTCATTGAAGATAACATGATATCCTTTCTCTACCATTTTTCCTACTGAAATCAAATTCTTTGCAATAGTAGGAACATGAAGAACATCAGCCAATACCTTTCTATCTCCAAGCTTGATATCTCCAACATGTTCAATTGCGTGTTGAGTTTCATCGCCGGTCCCCACACATCCTTTTCCACTTGGAGCTTGTAGCTTTGTGAATAAATCTCCTTGGCATGTCATATGGTTGCTGCAACCTGAATCTATGAACCATTTTTTATCATCACTTCTCAGGTTGTTGTAGTCATGCTTCATGGCAAGCATGGTTTGCTTGTAACCTTCACTTGATGTAGTCGCATAGTTATTCTGGCTCCTTTGGTTGCCTCCATTCAGCCTTCTATTCTTTTGCCAACAAGCATTTGCATAATGTCCTAGTTTACCACAATGATAACATGTTATACCTTTATGAGGATTGTATGAACCTCGACCTCTTCCTCTATTTTTGAGGATTGTATGAACCTCGACCTCTTCCTCTTCCATGTGTGTTGTCATTTGAGTTGTCCTTGTCCTCCGAGTTGTGTTGGCTGAAATTTGTGTTGTTGTAGCTTCTTCCTCTTCCTCTCGATCCTCCTCTTGAGTTCCTTCCTCTACCTCTTCCTACATATAACATTTGACTATGGCTATCCTTACCTTTGTTGCCTTCTCCTTGTTGAGCAACCTCTTCAGCCATAAGATTTGATATAATGTCGTTGAATGTTGGTAGAGGATCTCTATAAAGGATGTTTGTGATGAGGGGCTTCCACTTCTCTTCACTCCTCAAGCCATTGAGGGATGTTTGGACGATGTCTTCCTCTTCTATCTTGCATCCAACTGATGCTAGCTGATCTCGAAGCTCCTTGATCCTCAATGTATACTCACTAATGCTTTGGTTTGATCTTTTCTTCATGTTGTTGAGCTTGTTCTTGAGTTGCATCCTCCGAGACCTTGTTGAGGTAGCATACACCTTCTCCAATGCTTCCCAAACTTCCTTGGCTGTTTCTAAGCTTTGCACATGACCAATCATAGTGTTAGAAATAACTTCTGAGATGAGGAACATCACCCTTCGATTCCTCTCTTCCCAATCAGCAAATTGTCTCCTTTGTGCTGGAGTAACATTGGGATCTTCAAGGTCCACTGGTTGTGGATCGTCTCCACTAACTAGACTCCATAAACCTTTACCTTTAAGGTAATTTATCATTCTATATCCTTTATGTTTGTCTAACTTCTCAACTTGTTGTCCTAAATCAGCCATTGAAAACTTTCAAGATTGAAGTTTACCTCAAGTAGTGGCGCTCTTCCTTGACTTTACGAAGCTTCCCCTTGATTTCTACCTTCTCATTTGCTTCACTTCAGTTCCAATGCTTTTCCTCTTCCAAATCCAATGCTTTGATACCGATTGTTGGAGAATTCCTCTCCTATTCGCAGCGGAAAGTGTAGAAGACCTTCTCAGGATCAAGACTCTTGCCAATAGCTGAACCTTCAAATGAAAACTGGTACCAATTGAAAAATGCAATGAACTCGAAACTTTGATCACTCAAACTAGACACCTATAGCTTTCAAATGAGCTATGAAACACTCAATTTGGAGTAGATTTGGGTTGGCAACTCTTTGATTCAAAACAGGCTACCTGTCCACTCAGTTAGGCTGAAAACTAGACTTCAATAAAAACTGAATAAATCACAAATCATAAGGAATTTCATAAAAAGGTCTAAGATATAGGAAGTACTCAAGATAAGCTTTCCAAGGAATGTTTAAACACTAAAAGTGGGTACATATATTGAGAGATATGACTCTCACAAGTAGACTACCCAGAAATGGGTGTGCGGCTGGACATACTTTATGAGAGTGAACTGAACGAAATGACTCAAACCAAATGAATTAGCTACAAGGGGACTTCCGTGCCTTCTTCCTCTATTCTTGAGTGTCCTCCCTTGCCTCTTTTATAGCCAAGTGACCAAAATCTCTCATGATGAGTTTGAGAGCTCTTCTTCATCATTTCTCCACTACTTTGGACAACCACTCCTCCTACAGTTTAGTTTTTGGATTTGATTCTCTTTTGATTGATTCTCTTTTGGCATCCACTACTTTCTGAAGTAAATTCTTCCATTTTTTATTTTTGTATTTTCCTTCTACTTGAAGAAAATCCTTTTTGCAAAAATATATACGAGCTTACTTCTTTATTTTTAACACAAAGGACCAAGAGATCTTCAAGCTGGAGAGAATTTGCAGGAAGTACCTCTCGATGGGTGACCCTAATAGAAAGGGTATCCCCAAAATTAAATGGACTAATTGCACTAGCCAAAAGGATCAAGGTGGTTTGGGCCTTCTAGACATCAAAGGCATGGCCAAAAAGTTAGCGGCAAAGTGGCTAATTAAAGCCTGGAGCAATAGTGATGCCTTTTGGGCCAAGCTTATTTTTAGGAATAAGAATGCTCTTAAACTTATGGGCATCCTGGGGGTGAAGGGTCTCAAACTTCTCACCGTATTGTTCTCCCCATTTTCAACGATTGGGCCAAAGGCTCAAGGTTGGTTTCTTCTCTATGGAAGAGTTGGAAAGAGGTTAAATAGTTTATCAGAATCAATGAAGATGGGAAATGGGGGGCTGACATTAGATAGAATTATTCAATTTGGTTCCCTATCAAGGGCATCAGAGTTGTGGAGTCTTGGAACCTCTAAAAAGCTTGGAAGCTTTGGACAAAAGGCTTCCGTTTATGGAAGCACTTCTCGAACCAAGAAACTTGTCAATGGATTAGTTTCGAGGACATTGACTTGGCCAAAAGAGTGGACTATGAAGAATGGCATCTTCTACAGAGTAGATTCAATGCTTGGGAACTTTCAAGGACTTGCCTCCTCATTGGTCAAGACTCTCCTCACCTTGAGGGTCTAAGATGGAACAATGGCAATAGCCTTGAGAAAATTCTAAAATTGAAGAAGGATTTGGGATTTTGTTGGTGCAATTCACAAGCCTACACATTTGGCTTGAAGGATACATTGAAGTCCATACACATATGGAAAAGCATAGGAACACATGCTAGTGGTTAATTACCACTTTACCTCTTTGTAAAAATCACATTTGACTTTGGAATCTTTGTAAACACCTACCAAAAGGTAATCATGGAAAAAAGGTAGATTTGATTGATGGAATATCTCCTAGGATATAGGAGCTTGATCATAGGGAGCCAAAATTTTGAATTTGAATTCAAATTTTTACTCAATCATTATAAAATTGATCATCAAAAAGTCGCGGTTAGAACTCATCACTTCCGAGCTTCTCAATACCATTTCTGAGTGTATGTGAGGCCTACACTCTAGCCCACACCTATCTACACCATTAGGCAATGATCTTCATGCCAATGGCATTGTATACAAGTGTTCATTAATACATATATCTACATTGTTCATTTCTGAGTTCTTTGGCATAGTACTTGAAAGTCTGTCAACTTGTGGAGAGCATATCTGAATCATTTCTTCACCAAATTCAAAGATCTATAGCATGTAAACAACGAGCTCAACGTTGTCTACGTGCTGTCAAAATTTGAAGAGATTCTATTCAGCCATTTCAGAGAAAAGCTCGTCGAGGTGATCACTAGTCAAAGTCTGCAACAGTCCTAAAAAATCGAGGGTAAAGGTTTACTTGCTAAATTGATTTCTCTGAGCATAGTTAATTTTTTTATATCATTCCACTTGGAATAGTTAGTTTGCTAAGCTAATTAGATACCCCTAAAAGGATATTTTCCGATTCCTACTGTGCTGGTCATACTGAGCAAAAGATCAAGCAGGTGTCAAGATAAAAATAGAAGGTTTTCTTGAGATATTGAAGTTCTAAGTTATCTGTTTTGATTCAATCATTACACACATCATTTCCAAAGTACATAGGCCAGTTTATGGTGTCATTGGAAAGCTAAGGAAGTCCACTTATCAACTCTGAAGTATCAAAGGGCTAGTACAAAGCAAGATTTGGTAGTACCTACTCAATCTCTTGGAGTGTCCATCCATCATTCCCAACACTGGTATCAGAGCAAACTAAGGTAAAATGGGAGATGGTTTTCCTTCATTTATTGATAAATTAGACAAGAACAACTATCATGCATGGTCTCTAAGGATGAAGACATACATACAAGGAAGGAGTCTCTACGGATACATCTCAGGAGATGAGGAATTGCCCTGATTCAAAGGATTGCCAACAAAGGAAGACCATGAAAAGCTCAACACATGGTGTATTAAGGATGCATTAGCAAGGTCTTATTTACTCAACTCCATCTCTGATTTTCTTTTGCCACATATTAGAAACTGTAAGACATCCCAAGAGACTTGGGAAACCTTGTCATCTTATTTCTCTTCCAACACAAGGGCTAGAAAAAATCAGTTGTGGATTGAATTCACCACATTAAGGAAGCAACCTAAGCAAGCTATTTCAGAGTTTGTGACCAAGATTAAAGATGTAGCAGATCAGTTAGCAAGCATAGGAGAAGAGATTGAAGAAGAGCAGATTGTAAGGCAAGTGATCAATGGGATTAAAGCTGATGACAAATGGGAAAGCTTCACCACTTCCATGGATCTCTACATGGACATGCAGATTCCAGACCTTACCACTCTCATGGGACAATTATTCACTCACGAAGCCAAGCTCAACAAGAATGGAGATACATCCAAAGGTAATAGTTCTTCTGCCTTATACATTGATAAAGGTAAAACTAAACATAAAGGCAAGAACAAGAAAGGAGAAGATGAAGGCACTACCTCCCAAGCCAACTATGAAGGGAGAGGTAGATCATCAAGAGGAAGGGGCAGAGGAGGTAAGCAAGGTAGGGGAGATCCTATAACTCCTCACCATGCAACATTTGTGGTTTATCAAATCATACTACAGATGAGTGTTTCAGGAACTACAAGAATCAGAGAGGAGGAAGATATCAAAGAGGTGGATACTCACAGTCAAGAGGTAGATTCAATCATCACCAAGGCTACAACAACAACTACAACAACAATTACAAAAACAACTACAATGGCAACTACCAAGGAGGATTCAAATCTAGAAAGGACTACAAAAACTATACAGAAGAGCAAGATCACTCTCTTCTGATCATGAACATGACTTCAAAACTAGGTACAAATGATGACCACCTATTCTACATTGACTCAAGATGCTCAAATCATGTGGCTGGCAATGTAGCTTTACTCTCTGATCTTGAAGAACCAAAAGGTAAGCATCAGGTACAAACAGGTGATGACACCAAGCACTTAGTAGTTAAAGTTGGAAATATTAAGACTTGTGATGGAAATCAGAACTTGTTGAGTAGGGTACTCTATGTACCAACCATTACCAAAAATTTGATGAGTGTTGGACAGATTGTGGAGAAAGGTTTGTAGGTTAGGTTCAACCAATTTGGAGCATTTGTGGAGGATCCTAAGCAGGGGTTCAAGAGAATTGCTAAAGGAGAAACATCAGGTAGACTTTTTACTTTTGAGCTAGAAGACACAAAGAACATTGCACTATATAGTTATAAAGATCAAACACTTTCTGAGCTTGAGATTTGGCACAAAAGATTAGGGCATGTAGGAGAAAGAACCTTGAAGCAGATATGCAGGGATCAATGTGTAATTGGACTACCCAATGTTTCCAAACAACACATGATATATAAATGTAGTGCTTGTCAATTTGGGAAGTCTCAGAGGTTACCCTTCTCAAGGAAAGGCTACATGCATGAGGACTATCTAGAACTTGTCCATACAGATTTATGGGGACCAAGCAAAGACCCCTCAATATCAAGATCAAGGTATTATGTATCTTTTATTGATGATTATAGCAGGTGGACTGTATTGTACTTCATGAAGCACAAGGATGAAGTGTCTAATTGCTTTAAAAAATATCTTACACTTGTTGAGAATCACACAGGGAATAATTTGAAGAGAGAAAGGTCAGATGGACGAGGTGAGTACTTCTCCAATGAATTTGAAGACTTCTTGCAGGACAGAGGCATTAAGAGAGAAGCCACCACAAGGTATACTCCTAAACAAAATGGGGTAGCTGAGAGAAGAAATAGGTTGATTGTTGAAACAGCTAGGTCAATGTTGAATGAAAAAAAGTTACCTAACTATATATGGGCAGAGAGTGTTTCTACTGCCACTTTCCTCATAAACAGGTTACCATCTAAGTCCCTTGATGGGATGACACCCTATGAAGCATGGCATGGTAAGAGACCCTCACTAGACCATTGCAGGATATTTGGATGTGTAGCATATGTACACATTCCTTCTCAGACAAGAGGTAAACTAGACCCTAAGGCTAAGAAGTGCATCTTTATTGGATATGATCTAAATAAAAAAGGATACAGGTTTTACAACCCTTCCAATAAGGGATTCATGGTTAGTAGAGATGTTGTCTTTGATGAAAATGATTCTTGGTATGAGAATGAATGCAGGAAGTTTAAACTACCCTATGACTTGGAAGAGGAGTTTCCAAGTCTTGCTAAGGAGGAACCTAATCAGAATGAAGACTCAAATTCAGATGATGAAGACATTATCAACCTTGAAGAGTTCAAGGCATGGAAGTCCAAGGGCAAAGTCAAAATGAAGAAGCTTGAAGAAATACCTGAATCTTCAAATCAGTCAATCAGAAGATCACAAAGAGAGAGCAAAAAACCTATCAGATATGGGTATGATACCTCTCTAGTTACCAAACACTTTGTTTATCTTGCTAAAGATTTGTCAATTGAAGAACCAGGATCATATGAAGAAGCCATAACCAAGACAGAATGGAAAGAGGCTATGGATGAGGAAATTGAAGCACTCAAGGAAAGTGACACATGGGAGCTAGTACCAAAGAAGGAATCCATGAAGGTAATTGGATCCAAATGGATCTATAAACTTAAAAGAAATTCTGATGGGTCAATTAATAGGTACAAAGCCAGATTGGTAGCCAAGGGTTTTGCACAAACCCAAGGCATTGACTATGAAGAAACATTCTCTCCAGTGGCCAAGATGCCAACCATCAGAGTGTTGGTAACTGTGGTTGCATCAAAAAACTGGAACATGTATCAATTGGATGTCAAAAATGCTTTCTTGAATGGATGGATTTTAGAGGAGGTATATATTTCACAACCTCCTCGCTATGGATCCAAACAAGGTATCATATGTGTGCAAATTGAATAAATCTTTATATGGATTAAAGCAGGCACCTAGGGCATGGAATCACAGGTTGACCACTTATCTTCAAGACCAAGGTTTTGTCATGATCAAGGCAGACACTTCTCTATTTATCAAGAGAAGTACTTCAGAGGTAATATACCTATGTGTTTATGTTGATGATATCATACTTACAGGTAATGATGTCAATGGAATCAGACAAATCAAGAACCAGATGATGAAGGAATTCAAGATCAATGATCTTGGTCTACTAAAGTATTTTCTTGGGCTTGAGTTCGTCTATAATAACTCTGGAATATACATTACTCAGAAAAAGTACATACAGGATATGTTGAAGAAGTTTCATTTGCAGGATGCCAAAGTTGCAAGTACTCCAATGGAGGTAAACCTAAAACTAAGTGCCCATGAAGGTGATGAAATTAATGACATTACAGGTTATCAAATCATGGTGGGTAGCTTGAAGTATGCTACCTTAACAAGGATAGATATTGCATATGGAGTTAGTGTGCTAAGTCAGTTTATGCACAATCCAAGAGCACCTCACTTAGAGGCTGCTAAGAGAATATTAAAGTATCTCAAGGGTACAACATCATGGTTTGTATTTTCCTTACACTTCACACATTGATATCAAGATCTATTCAGATGCAAGGATGATAGGAGGAGCACTTCAGGATACATTTCATTTGCAGGTGATAAGCCAATATCATGGTCTTCAAAGAAGCAACCTACTGAGGCTTTATCTTCTACAGAAGCAGAGTATAGAGGATTGGCAAATGCCACACAAGAAGCCATATGGATCAAGCTATTGTACAGAGAATTGGGTTTATATACTAGATCACCATTGATCTTTGGAGATAATACGAGCTCACTTCACCTTGCAGCTAATCCTATCTATCATGCTAGGACCAAACACATAAAGGTCCATTACCATTATGTGAGAGAGAAATTATTAAGCAAGGACATTCAACTAACCTATGTATCAACCAACATGCAGTGTGCATATTTGTTGACTAAAGCTTCGGATGGAACCAAACTTTGCAGGTTCAAAGCAATGATTGGATTGCAAGATATACATGAAGATTGAAGATGAAGACCAAGCCAAAATGTTTGGCTTGAGGGGGAGCTCTTGGTGCAATTCACAAGCCTACACATTTGGCTTGAAGGATACATTGAAGTCCATACACATATGGAAAAGCATAGGAACACATGCTAGTGGTTAATTACCACTTTACCTCTTTGTAAAAGTCACATTTGACTTTGGAATCTTTGTAAACACCTACCAAAAGGTACTTGTGGAAAAAAGGTAGATTTGATTGATGCAATATCTCCTAGGATATAGGAGCTTGGTCATAGGGAGCCAAAAGTTTGAATCTAAATTCAAATTTTTACTCAATCATTATAAAAGTGATCATCAAAAAGTCGCGGTTGAACTCATCACTTCCGAGCTTCTCAATACCATTTCTGAGTCTGTGTGAGGCCTACACTATAGCCCACACCTATCTACACCATTAGGCAATGATCCTCATGCCAATGGCATTGTATACAAGTGTTCATTAATACATATATCTACATTGTTCATTTCTGAGTTCTCTGTCATAGTACTTGAAAGTCTGTCAACTTGTGGAGAGCATATCTTCACCAAATTCAAAGATCTATAGCTTGTTGGAACCAGCTCAAAGTTTTCTACATTCTTTCAAAATTTGAAGAGATTCAATTCAGCCATTTCAGAGAAAAGCTCATCGAGGTGATCACTGGTCAAAGTCTACAACAGTCCTAGAAAATTGGGGGTAAAGGTTTACTTGCTAAATTGATTTCTTTGAGCATAGTTAATCTTTTTATATCATTCCACTTGGAATAGTTAGCTTGCTAAGATAATTAGATATCCCTAAAAGGAATTTTTCCAATTCCTATTGTACTGGTCATACTGAGCAAAAGATCTAATAGGTGTCAAGACAAAAATAGAAGATGTTCTTGAGATACTGAAGTTCTAAGTTATCTGTTTTGATCCAATCATTACACACATCATTTCCAAAGTACATAGACCAGTTTATGGTGTCATTGGAAAGTTAAGGAAGTCCACTTATCAACTCTGAAGTATCAAAGGGCTGGTACAAAGCAGGATTTGGCAGTACCTACTCAATCTCTTGGAGTGTCCATCCATCATTCCCAACAGATTTCATGTCATTCTCAATAGGAAGTGGTGTCTTTATTGGTTAAGCTGGAGGTTGGACTTTAAGTTCCACTCTCTTTGGCACCCCCTGATCGAGATAAAAAATTATGTGCTTATGTGGAAAATTCTACACCGAGAATATGTACCAATGTAAAAGCTAACAAAATTTGTGGGATGGTCCCCCATGGTGCAAACGATGCCTTCATGGTATGGAAGACTTAGGATGCCTCTTCTTTTTGTGCCCCAAATCATTATTGGTCTGGCAGGCCCTTGAGAGAATCATGTTTTTATAGGGACAAATCGACACGAAGCAAGCTTTGTTGGGTGAAGCAATCAGATGCCCCTTAACTTTATAGAATGCTATTAGAGGGAAGACTGTATGGAAATTTTGGAAAGAGAGGTGTGCAGTCAACTTTGGAAACCCTCCTAAAGAATGGTCGATCGAAAGATCTCTTTTTTTTTTAGGCAAAAGAATTTACAATTGTAAGAAACCCTTGCACTTTAGACATCATAGAGTGTTCTCCCTTGAGAGCAACAAGATCAAAACCAAGTGGGCCCCACAGGAGGGGGACAAGAGGGTTATCAACCTTCTTTGTAAAATTCTCTAGTAATCTATAAGGAGCCCCTGCTTTGGTGGGATATAGGGGGTCCCATGGGTGTTAAGCCCATTCACTTGTACAACTATAATTTCTTTAATTAAAGTTTGGAAGAGTCGGCTCTGTTGAACTTCCTTCAAAAAAAAAGGATTTTGAAAGTGCACTCAAGTCATTTTACAATATAAATGTATAGAACCAAGTCAACCGATGATATAATGGACCTTATGCCTATTCTTGCATTCAGCAACCATTTATTCTTTGTTGCACATATTTGTGCCGCACCTTTGTCCTAAAATATGATGGAGACACAATGTACTCAAAGTAGATCATAATATACCAATGATTCTAGCACCAACGAACATAAGCACAATTCAAATGAAATCATGCAAATGACAAAAATTGTGGTGATGAAAGAGAAGAAAAATATATAGATAACAATGATATTTATTATGGATTAGTCAATATTGAACGTATGGGAATGATTACTAACACACAAGAAGACCAACATGGGAATGATTACTAACACACAAGAAGACCAACATTTGAATGTAGTGGGAAAGAACATATGCAAAAAGGATCGCATGTATTCTCAGGGAGGAGAGTTCATCTTCACACATCAAAGATCAAATAGGAAGGTCCGTTATACGAGCATGCCAACGGCAAGATAGAAGTCTAGAGCACATGAAAGGGTTTTCAATATAGATGTTCAAGATGATGATGATAAGAATGTCAATGACGTATTAAGTATCAATGAAGATTTTTTTTTTTACGTACCACATGAAAAATTGCAAGAGAAGCTTCAAAGAGAAAAATAAGTATGCAGAAAGACATGACAAGAAGAAGAAGACCAAGCATATGCATGAGAGCTTCAATCGTATCTTGAGAGAAAAATACATGAAAAAAATGTCGAAGAGAATGAGTTGACATGGGAACCTCACAGAGAAGAATCAAACTAGCAAGCAAAGAGAGCTCCACAAAGAAAAAAGCATAGAATTGATAGGGCATAGTGGACATGTCATTTTTTGCACAGAGTGTTTTTTGGCACGTACATGCAAAGATGATTACACTCCCACCCAAAGACATGCTTTTGGACATGAGACTTAGAAATGAGTATATACTCTTCTCTCTCCTCATTCACTGGTGCTCTTCCCCTTGTGGTGATTTTAAGAGGATTTAAGATGCCCTTGTTGATTTTGACACTTCTCTAGGCTGCAACCCATGGACATGCTCATATGTTTGGTCATAAATAAATGGTTCCCAAGGGGAATTCTATCATAACATATGATTCTTTCCATCCAAGCACGCTTTTTGCCCTTTAAAAATGAAGAAATGATCTTCTAAGATTATTCTTGAACATGGCGTGTCTTGAGAACCATTATGTGTCATTTCAAATGGTTTTCTAGATTGGAACAAAAAAGGGACTCCTATAAAGTATCCCTTATTGATTGATCTTCCAAACATTCCTTGAAACATCTATAGCCCCATCAATAAGATTGTGGATTCCCTTAGAAATCCTTTGGCAGAAAACTAGGTTTGAGATGTAGACTTATAAGGATGTTTCCCATGCATTGAATGCATCATGGAGCTCCAACATATGTATATAAGAGGATATGGGTAGATATTTACATGATTCCACTAGAATTTACCTCAAAGTTGAGGAACTTTTAGAGGAATATACCGTTTAGAAGAATCTCCCTAACCCGTACTTTCACTATGGCATCAGATATCATAGGCTAGTAGGGTTGTCATTGAGGCAAGCAATGAAAGAAAAAACAAAGAGAAAGAGAAGGTCCAAAAACAAAAGAGAAAATGAAATTCTAGGAAGACTAAATGTTTGTAGTGGAAAAGGATGATGTCCTAGAACCTCTTATTTACATATTAGCAACTATAGACACTACCACCTTGAAGAATACCTCCAGGAAAACCATAGGTATCACTGATTCACCATCATTCATATGAAAAAAAAGAGTGGGCTCAAGAATACCCATCATATTATGTCGACCACAAACCCGTTTCAGAACTTACCTTCCAGTGGTCTAGAGCTTCGTATTGGGCTACGAAAGTTACCTTCCAGTGGTCTAGACCTTTGTACCAGAATAAAGGACCCGATGCTTATCAAAGGACGGAATCAGAATGTTGAAAATTTGGCAATGTCCAAGGAAGGTACATCCTAGCATGTATTACATAATTTGCATATTCAACTTCCCTTGGGTGCCTTGATAGAACTCATTGCGGCCTTCAGAGAGAAGTTACTAAAGCATTTGTAGCAAATATATTCTGCAGACTCTATTTTGGAAGCTACGGTTAGTATGGTTAAAGATGTTCTAGATAAGGTAGTGGACTATGTCATCCCTACTATCACTCTATGGTACAAAAAGAAGGTTATTCCATAAGTTTTGATTGACGGTGGATCTAGAATTCACATTGCTTCCACGACTACTTGTAAGCACATTGGCTAGAATAGCATCGAACCAGTTCAATTTTTTGTGCAGATGGTCGATCAGTCTCGAGTGCAGCCAGTGGGACTTATTAAAGACATTCCAATCATGATTTCTCATGTGGTATTTCCCATTGGCTTTGTTGTAGTTGAACTTAAAGGAAAGAATTTTGACTATAATTTACTATTGGGAAGACCCTAGTTGCGGAATGCCAAGGTCAGACAAAATTGGGATGCTAAAACAATCATGTTCCTGAAGGACCACGTGAAGTTTTTGGTCTGGTTGGAGGATGAGTAATATAGCCCTCCAGAAAATAAACCGGTACTAGCAGAACCACCACATATGTTAGATGGACTAGAGGAGGATGAAGAGCAACAATTCCTTGAAGCTAACAGAGATTTATTGTCATTTGGAGTTGTTTATGTTAACCTGGTTGTTAGCTCTATTTGCTATAGTATGGTTGCTTCGATTTGCACTGAGCTTTTGGAACCAGGCGTGGATAAAGATGCAGATCCAATGGAGCTTTGCAAAATATGTGTCAAAGAAGATTCACTAGAAGTGGTGAATTTAGGTACATCTGAAGAACCTAAACCGATATGCATTTGTGCAGAGCTTGTGCTCAAATTTCAATGGCGTTAATTGCATTGATATAGTAGAATATAGATGTATTCACATGGACCTTCACCGACAAGAAGGGTTTAGACCCCAAGTTATATCATCATAGGATTTTACTCAAACTAGATGCCACTCTCGTGATGCAATAGAGGTATAGAATGAATCAGAATTTGCAGAACAGGTCAAGCATGAATTGGATTGTTTGATTAAAGTAGGGTGCATTGTTCCTATAGAGAATCTAGAGTGGGTATCATAGATAGTCATTGTACCAAAGAAAAATAAGCAGTTACGGATTTGTGTGGACTACCAAAAGTTGAATGCAACAATGATCCCACACCCCTTCCCACTGCAATTCTTGGATAGTATGTTAGATGAGGTGGCAGGTAGAGAGATGTATTCATTTTTGGATGGCTTGAGTGGCTATAATCAAGCTTGCATGGTGGATGAGGACTACCAAATACAGAATTGATTACCAATTGGGGGTCTTTGTGTGCATAGTAATGTGGTTTGGACTGAGGAATGCACCAAGTACATTTCAAAGATGCATATTTGCCCCCTATCTTACCTCCTTTATGTGCATATTTTTGGATAATTTTTTTGTTTCCATGAAAATGGTTGCGCACTTGGAGAATCGCAGAGCTTGTTTTGATGCATGTCAGAAGGTGCACCTCTCTCTAAACCCTGACAAATTAGCTTTCGCAATCAAGTGTTGGCAAACTACTTGGATATATTATTTCACGTGATGGTATTGTGGTAGATCCAGATAAAGTAAAAGTTATTCTCGAGACTTGAATGTACCAAAATCGAAAAGAAGTGTTGCGGTTCATAGTTCAAGTACAGTGGCATGGGAGACATCTACAAGGATTGGCTCATATTGTGATACCTCTCAACAAGTTAGCACATGTTCAACCAGCTAAATTCCAATGGACAGAGAAAGGCCAATTAGGGTTTGAAAGATTATGGAAGATGCTTGCTACAACACTTGTCTTGAAAGCTTTAGACTGGAAAGAACCATTCCATGTATTTTTAGATGCATCCGAAAAGGCAATTGATAGTGTTCTTATGCAAAAGGAAGGGTGTAAGTGGTTCCATCCCATCTATTATGCCAATTGGCAATCAACTTCTGCAAAACTGAATTATTCGACAATAAAACGCAGGTGCCTTGGTTTAATTCACTCAATTAAGAAATTCTGACACTATTTACTGGGTAATTCTTTCACTTTCCATGTGGACCATAGTGCACTTCTTTATCTAGTAAAGCAGCAAACTCTGGTGGGCAAACTAGCCAGATGGGTTATGTTACTCTAGGAGTTTGAATATGATATTGTACATCGACTAGGAGCAAGCCATGCAATCGCTGACTTTTTGTCATGTATGGACCATGGGGGACCACCAACAGGAGTAGATGACACTCTTTTGGATGCGGATGTTTTTGCGGTTTCTAGAAGTTGAAGACACTCCAAAAACCTTTCCAACCTAGTATGAAGAAATGCTTAGCTTCCTAGAAAATAGAGTAGCATCTTCCCATTAATGGTCAGTAGCACAAGAAAAGCTTGGACTTTGGAGCCGTTTGTTTACTATCATCATGGACAAACCCTATCACAAGGATTCAACAAGTATATGGTTGCATTTCGTACCTCCAGATGAAGTGGCAATAGTCATTCAAGAAGCCCATGTAGATGATGCAAGTGACCATTTTAATCATTTAATAAACGTATGGAAAATCCAACAGGTAGGACTTTGGTTGCCAATGATGTATGCAGATGTCCAGAATGTGGTAAGAAATTGTGACCCTTATCAACGTACATGTGAACCATGGGATAGTCATCACTTTCTGTTGCAACCAATCCTTCTACTAGAACCGTTCCAAAAGTGGGGCATGGACTTCATTGGGCCTATTACACCACTTGCAGTAGAACTAGAGTCCTTTACATTTTAACATGTATCGACTATTACACTAGATGGACTGAGTCTTGGGCTACCAAAAATGCTACAACATGGATAGTTGCCAAGAAACTTCAAAATGAAATCTTTCTAGATTTTGGTTTACCTCTCGAATTAGGGTGTGAGGGGCACATATTTTTTGAATCAGTTGATTTCAAAAATCACTATTGAGTACCAAATCAAGCATAAATTTCAGCTCATACAACTATCCCTGGGCCAATGGATTAGCCAAGAGCACTAATAAGGTTCTTCTGCACATGTTGCAAAAAATATTGCTTGATTCTACAAACCAATGGGAGATCATTCTTCCCACAGTGCTTTAGGCGTATTGTACTTTGTATAAAGTTTCAATGGGAAGTACTCCATTTAAACTTTTGTATGGGCAGCAATCTATTCTTTTGTTCAAATTTTTTGTTTCTAGTCTCTGGATTGCGGTACAGAAGTGTCTATTACCGAAAGACTCTTTTGCGTACCGAATGGATAAACTACATCAGCTAGATGAACACAAGTATACAAGTTTCCTATTATTGGAGGAAGTGCTAAAAAAACAAAAGAAATTGCATGACAAGAATTTGAGGACAAAGATTTTTTGACCCGAATATTTGATGCTCTATTTTCATTCAAAAATGAAATGCAAGATGGGTAAATTGAAGTTGAAGTGGACAGGTTCATTTGAGATCTATGAATTATGCAGACCAGGTTCCTTCTGGCTTGCTATGCTATCCAGAGATCCACTACTAAGGGTCATTAATAGGTCCAAGTTGCGACCTTATCAGTCATCCAAAAAATAAAGAAAAAAAATTATATTTATATATATGTGTGTGTATGCACGTGTGTGCATTAAAAAGAAAACCTAAAAATTGAAGAAATAAATATTAATAAAAAGAATTTTTTTTGCAAAATACATCCAATGTGCAAAGTGGCGGCATAACTACTTGACATGCAAATCGTACACACAATATATGATGGTGATGGTAGTATCGTTTCAAATCTGATCCTCTCATCCTCATTTTGAAGTGTGTGATTAGCACAGAAATGCCAAAGCGAAGATACTATCTAGGGCAATCATGAGACAAACCCGACACTCTCAAATCAGGCTCGTAAGCAATAAAAGGTTGAGGACGATCTCTAATCAGGCTTATTTGGTAAATGCACGAAAAAAGCACTCAGCTAGCACACATCCTTGTGCAACCTGTAGTAAAGCAAGTAGAGCAACTATGGGGACCACTTTCTCATATGCTCACTTGTAAAATATCCTGGATAGTCTCTCTCAACAATAGGCAGACTGGTTCAAATGTTACGGCTTATTGAAGTGTGCACTCCTCGATTAGAGAAATATCTGTCCTCATCCCCTTTCAAGGACATTGCGATAGAGATCGCTCACCAAAAGATGGAAGTTATCTCAATACTCTTGAGATCTGCTTACGAATCAGACAAGTGGAGCCCTTAGCTATCCCTGAAAGTAATAGTAGAGCGACTCCATGTCGTTACTACGGGGATCACTGTATGACAGAGATAGTAGATGTTATAGAGATAATTAATCTATTGGGGAAGTTGAGCTTAGGGGAGTACAAGTTTGTTATCTCCTAGATGATAAGACACTTAAATTGGGATTGTTATTAATGATTATGGTGATTAATGTGTAGGTGAAGCATTATGGAATTTCATAGTAGCTCTTTGCATTAATGAAGGAATCTGAGAAAACATCGATTAATTGGGCAGAGATAATTATTTGAAAATTGAAAAAAAAGGTTCAAAGATTGATCAAAAGGGCTAGAAGATCTATTAATGCCATTCTAGACTCCAAATTTGGAGCATTATTTACCTTGATTTTTTCTAATACTCTTGTTTTCCTACCTCATGAATGCAACATTGTTTTGGTTGAAGTTTTCCTTCAAGTATTGAAGAAAAGAGTTGCAGAGAGAAGACTCGTGGCGGGCACTTCATAGGACCAGGGTGTTAGCATTCAAGTTCAAGCACAAGGCATGAGAATGCATCGGAGAAGTGGACACACAAGAAGAGGGAGCAAGTAGGGAGCTCCAAGAAGTGTGTGGAAAATTTTTAGAAGAATCCCCTACAAAAACAATGATTTTGATCACTCAAACCATTGTAAATACCATTTCATATTTTTGTAACTCCATTTTGTTCAAGCCAAGGAGTCCTCGAGCTTGAGGATTATTAGAAGTCTCATCCTATATGTGTGTGCATGCTAGTGTGCTTCTCACTCACACATTTGTGCCTTCACATGCTCACTGTCTTCATACTAGTTCTCACATCTCCGCGGATTGACAAGTAAAGGAGGTGGTGTTATGCTTGAGCTACACAGAGAATAGATAACCAGGATGAAGATGAGGAAACCTGGAGGAAACAAGTGGAGGAGAACTAAAGGAAGCAAGAGGCAGATCGGAAAGCAGTGGGGGAAGAGGCAGCAAGAAAGAATCAAGAACAAGAAGAAACCCAGGAAAAGATTAGAAGAAAAAGAGAAAGTCAAGAGGCGAGTGGAGGAAGAATCGAAAAAGAAAGTAGAAGTGGAGGCAGAGAAGCTCCATAGAAAGAGGTAGCATCCTAAGCATAATACGAAGAATGCGAGGAAGGTTCCCCCCCTTCCCATGTTTACATCTTGCAATCTTAGTGACAAGTGGAAATAGTCGGATGGTAGAGTGAAATTGCCTGCAATCATGTGGAGTGATTACATTTATCCCTGGATGTTCCCAAATGAGCGAGCTAGACCAAATTTATTAGGAGATTTGGCTAGGGGAATCCATTGGAGTGCCGCTTGTATGGAAGATTTGCTGAAGAGATGCACCCTTTTAACTAAGCAAAAGGAAGAGTGGGTAGTAGAAAAAGCAGATATGAATGCGGAAATCAGCCGATAAGGGCCGATATTGATGTATTCAGAATGGAGGCTACGGGGAGAGAGTGCGGTCCATGAAGAAATGATGGAGGAATTAAATGATGCATCAGTGGGGAATAGTATGCTAAAGGTGGTAACTGAAGAGAAGTTGAAGAAAGTGGAACAACTCCAAGTTGAGGTGGCACAAAAACATAAAGCATTGCAGAAATTAAAGAAGACCATCAAGGATTTAGTAGCTAAGTTACAGAAAGAAGAACAAAGTTACTTGAAAAGCACGTTGAAGTGTGGAGGTAGAGATGTACGGATTCAAACCTAGTATTGGAGCGTAAAGAAGTACAAGTAGTAGAGTTGAAGAAGAATGCCTCAATTTTGGAGCTGAAGCACAAGATGTGGCTATAGGAGGCAAAGAAATTAATCGAGAGTTATATAGAAAAGATATTTGATCTCTTTCGATAATATACTAGATAAATGACGAAATAGGATTCTGGAACTGGAAGCTGCAACAGTCAATTATAGATGTGCAAGCAAAACTTTGTTAGATCCGAAGGAATTTTTTGATGTAGAAGTTAATTTAGCCAAAGAAAATATAGAAGAAATGTTCAAGGAACTTAGATGTGATATTGAAAGAATTATGAACCCAGGGCTCTAGAATAATGATGATGATTTGTAAAAATATGTTTTGTAATTTAGTGGGTTTGGATCCACGGTGCATGCAAATGTTAGCAACCGGAATAGATGACCATACACTTGTAATTTACTTTTGTAATAGGAGAAGGATATTCTATTATTTATAGAGATCTAAAGACTTTCTAGAAGTGTGATGTCTTCTTAATTCTAAAGTACAGAATGGTGAAAATTAGTATGAAGAGAGAAAGAGATAGAGTGGTGTGGTATTTAGAGAGACCTTTCTATGTGGAATGGTGTAATCCTGAGGAATTTTTTTGAATGGAACTCTATCTTGCAAAATTGTGAGAGCACACAAGAAGAGTAATGCAGTGTGAAGATTTAAGTTTGTAAGCCAATTTTGTATGTAATAATCATTGCTTAGTATTACACACACTTACTTGTTCTGAAAGTGTCTGATTCTATGTGTGATGTAAATTCTCTAAAATCTATAACACTGTGAAAATAAGTTCATGAATGTAGATGCATGTTGTGAGTGTAGTGTTGATATATTTAGGTAGTGATGTGTGTGAACACACTAGGACCGCCGGGGCACTTTTTTCCCTCTTTAGGAGGTTTTTTCCCCTCGGCTTGTATATACGCCTATTGCACTAATGGGCTACTTATCTTTGTACATTCTCTAGTAATACATTCAGTATTGTGTGTTGTGCTCCAAGCTTCTTCTCCTTCCTTGTGTTGTTTGTGTGCTTCCATAGACATCTATCTCCAACAATTGGTATCAGAGCAGGTTGTCGCTTCAACTAGGGCATCGTCGACACTCCTCCGGTTGCAGTCTCAGAATCCCACAAATTTTAGTGTGCATACTCAGCATGTTTTGGAGATCAAAACAGCTTCGTTGTGTTGTGCCAAAATCGCGATCTAAGCTCGTTTCGGCCTTCAAACGCACTATTATAGTGCTTATGCAGGCTATTTCGTCCTTTTGTGCCAAAGGTATATACTAGTTTCTGTTCGCCAATATAAGCGTCTCGAAGTCTGCTATAGGTCTAGCAGAATTTCTTTGGGCAATTTTGTTCAACTTTTTTGAGATACAGTGAGCATCAAGGTATTTTAGTCACCGGCCATGGCTGAAAGTAGTGATGTATTCCATATCTTGGTTGTTGAGGATAAGTTGGATGGTACCAACTACCCGTTATGGGCTTATATGATGCGACATGTGTTGGTTGCAAAAGGACTGTGGAACATTATGCAGGGTGTTGAAAAACGTGCTATCACACCTGCAACTATTACAACTGCAGGTACTGAAGTTGATGCTGAAGGTGTCGAAGATGATGATATTCTGCATATTCCTGTTTGTGTTGTGGTTTCTGCTGCACTTATTGCAGAGCAGATTCGCTGGGATGGCAGAGATGCCCAGGCACATGCATTGATAGCTTTGTCTATCAAACGTGCCATTATTCCTCACGTTTGCTCTTGAAGAACAACTAAGGATGCTTGGGATACACTTACCACATTGTACCAAGCTAGGAATGAGGCTCGTGTTGCTTACCTCCGAAAACAGTTGGAGTGTGAGCACATGAATGAAGGTGATTCTATGGACAGTTTCCTAACGAAGATCAAAGACTTGAAGGAACAGTTGATTTCTATTGATGAGGTTATACTAGATAGCTCACTTGTGCAGACCGTTTTGAATGGTCTTCCTAATTCATATTAGAGTTTTGCTTCTACACTTCGGTTGATGATGAAAGGCAATACAAATGCCTTATCATTTGATGATTTAGTCTCTGTTCTATTGTAGGAAGATCAGTCCAGGCAGAATAGGTCCATTGTGTGTGTTGCAGATCAAGCTTTCCTGGCTAGTCAAAAGGGCAAAGGAAAATGGAGCTCTTCTACTAGTAAGTAGAAATCTGCAAATGTTGCACATTCGAAGAACCAAGATAAAGATGAGAAAAAATCAGAAAAGTAGAAATTGTTTTGCAAGTACTGTAAAGGGAATGATCATATCATAAAGAACTATCCAAAAGTGGCTGCTAAAGAGGCAAAGAAGAAAGAGGTTGGAATGGTTGTTGCAGAAGCCTCTACACCAAAAATGGAGTCTACTAATCTTGTGCAGGAAGAATAGTGGGCGTTTACTACTATTTGGAGTTTTGACCCATCTTCTCATGAGCAGTGCATGTTTGCAGTAGACTCAAATGTTTCGTATTTTGACAGTGGGGTGACCAAACATATTACCTTGCAGCGTAGTTTCTTCTCTTCACTCGAGGCTGCCCCTACAGGGAATACTGTTACATGCACCAACAACTCCTCTTATCCTATTATGGGAGTTGTTAAGATCATTTTTACTACTGCTGATGGTAGTTCTTTCACTTTGTCAGATGCTTTATTTGTGCCAGGCATCAAGAAGAACCTGTTATCAGTTTCTACATTAGCCAAGATTGGCTTGGTTGTGAAATTTTTTGATGACAGGTGTACAGTTCATGACCTCTCAAATGGCAATGTGATTATTGCTTCTGGCATTTTATGTCGTGGGTTGTATAAGCTCATAGACCAAGAAAGATCTGTGAATGATTTGGCATGTGCAGTACATGATTCTCAGGCTATGTCAGATGCAAAGCTTTGGCATGCACGCTTTGGTCATCTAAATTTTGTTAGTTTGTTATGCCTGTAGAAATCTGAAATGGTGTCCTCTTTTCCCAAACTTGAGGCACCTGGAAAACATGTTTGTGAAGACTATATTTTGGGCAAAATGCAGCGTTCCTCATTTCCAAAAGATGGTTCAGTTCAGGCTACTCAAAAATTGTAGCTTGTACATAGTGATGTCTGTGGTCCTATGCGGACACCTTCTTTTGGGAATTATCTTTACTTCGTGACTTTCATCGATGATTTTTCCAAGCATGCATGGGTATATCCATTGAAGGCGAAGTCCGAAGTGTTCATGTGATTCAAATAGTTTTTGGTTTTGGCTGAAAATATGTCAGCATATATATG
>CM035444.1:38018395-38023395 GCA_020310875.1 Ceratopteris richardii | reverse complement strand
TCCAACTTAGGACACTTTTCTTAAAGACTTTAATTGAAAGTTCCTGGGAATTGTCAATCTGATGAGCAATTCCTAACTTCCCTATTCTAGAGTATACTAGACTCTAGGAAATCTTTTATGCTATAACTTGAAGCAAACTCAAATGGATAAGTCCACTTAGACTTATCATCTTTTGAAGATTGAAAAGGTTCTTGTACATAACATCTATCTAGGATGTTCAAGTTAGTTATCTAATTCTAACCAGCTAACCCTGGTCTTTTGCAAAAAGGAAGCACATACCATGTCTGAGCTTATTTCAAAAGTTTTGGAAAGTGGAAAGAAATAAGTAAAACTCTGTACAACCAATTCATACTTCGAAGATACGTAAACTTGTTATGAGTCAAAGGCTAGATGACTCAAGACTTCAACTTTTCAAAGATCTATTTCAACAGGGTATTGAAGCATTGTCTTTATCTTTAAGAGAAATAAGCTGGATTCTCAAAAAGATTCAAAGAAAATCAAAAACATCATCCAACCACAAGATATTAGTGTCGTAACCAACATCAGTGTGTCGACCCACTAAGGTTCTGTCGATGAGTTTAGTATTCAAATAATGCTTCACTTGAGACTAAGTTCAGGTCACATTCAGTCTTTCTGACTCCTTACTGGGAATGCAATTCTTGTGCATTTCTTTGAGTCAAAAGAGTGAATTTACCAAGTTATACTAGAAACTTGGTGCTTAACTTAATCAATCAAATCCTTGGTTGAAAAGATCAACTCAGAGTCAAAGTCCAACTTCTTTCAAAATTTTATGAAATATTTATGATTGACAACACTTAAGCTTGAAGTGTTCGAAGAAGATCTTAGAAGTTACTTACTTCATATCTTCAATTTTCTTGACCTTGAAGTTAACTTGAAGTATAGTAAGATACTACTTTCATCCTTTACGAATTAAACTTTCCTTGAAGTCTTAATTCCCTTGAGGATGAAACCTAACTTCAAAATCCAAACTAGGACTAAAAGATAATTATCATCCCACGGTCCGATGTCCCATACCATCTTTCCTACATCAATCTGAGTATAAAATCTGGTGTCCCATACCACCCTATTTTATGTTCACATTAATGTGTGGGTGATTCTTATCCTAAAGTCTAAGCATCTCTTGATAGAGTACCTTATCTCTTCAATTCTTTTACGAGAATTTAGAAGTTTCAGGCATTATCTCTAACTAGATTTTCTAGGTTTTGATTCCATCACATGGTCGCCTTACAATCATGTGCTTTGCTTTGGAAACTTGAAAACCTCTTGACAGAATATCAATTATTATTTGCTAGGGTTTTCAAATGAAAACCAATCAGAATTCCAGGTACTTGAATTTTCATAGATTCAAGTTCAATTGGTTTATTCTTGACCAATTTGTAGTGACAAGAGTTTTTTACTTCTTGTGTTTAGATTCCTTTCTTTACTGATGCTTTAGGTACCTACCCCGGGGACTTTATATAGGAATCTCTCTACTGCCTAAGTCTTAAGCATCCACTCATGCTTTTTGGATTTGTACCAAAATCCCTTTAAGGACAGGCAAACACTTATGTTTTACCTTCCACAGACTTAATTACCGTTTTCACGGTTGCAAACTACATTCTTGGAATTTCTTTATTCTGTTCAGACTTGGAACAGCTTACTCTTTTCACTTTTTCCATTGGATAAATGGAACTTGAGTGAATATATCCAAAAGGAATTTTTTATTGCCAATACTTGGGCAATCTACAGGGTAGTTCCAATCGCATGTTCTTGGACAATCATGGCCAAGCTTGATCAAGTCTTGTTGATCATGCGATAATAGTAAAGACTTTGTCTTTATCATTAAGATCTCCTAAACTATCTAAAGCTTCTTTGCTTACCTGCAGGATTTTTAAAGGATTTTCCCCTACTAAGTCCAAGCATACACTAGTGCATCTCAGATTCCAAAGCTAAGAATCTTTGATATACCTTTAGGTTATATCACAATCTGGGCTTGAAGTACCACTTCTGGTGGTTTGGGACGTCTAGGGAACTACTTAAAGAGTATGAAGAACTTTATTCTCAATAGTTGGAAGAATGCTATTCTTCAAAGACTTGAGATTCCTTCGAGGGAATCAAATATCTTGAGAAAATGATTCATCTTGGAATCTTTTGCTTTCCAGTCCAATGATTCATCTTGGAATCTTCTCCTTTAATAAAAAGATCTTCAAAAGAAATTCTGAACTTTTGGATAAGACCAAGACTTAAGGCTTTGCTTATCCAAAATATATTCTCTTTTAACCAATGAAATAGTTAATTGGACTCTTTCATTAGTTTATCTTTAGGAAATAAATGAATTTCCATGCTTGGAATCGTTTACTTAATCTTATAAAAGATATTCTTGATTTTCTATAAGATTCAAGGCTTTACCGCTTGAAGCTAATCTTTTAGGAAAGAACTTGTTTCCTAAATTGTCTTTAGGAAATATCGTAATTTCCTAAAATATATGTGTTTAAAAATGAAAATAATTTGAATCATTTCATTAATTGTAATAACTTTAGGAAATCACTTGATTCCTAAAGAATCAATTAATATTTTTCTTGGTTTCTTTTTTAAGCCTTGAGTTAGCTTAAATAGAATCAAGCAAGTTTCCTTCAAAAGTTTTCACGTCGATTGACGACCTTGCATCATGCCTCGAGATGCATTTTCGGAAACTAACATCTATGAACACTAGAGTTCTAGGGATTCTAGAAGTTCAATACTTCTTATTTTCATCAGTGTTTGATGAATATTAAAGTATTAAACCTTCCAAATTTTGTTGAACTTATAAGTTCAATTGGTTTGTGTTTCAACAGAAACTTCCCTACTTGGGTGCATGAACATCCAAAAACAACTAAATTCACGTTAGTTGCTAAGAATGTCTAGATTTCTTCCCAAACTTAGACTGAGCATGAACATTGGAAAGTAGCTCTATTTTCTTGACATCTTAATGACAAGAAAAAATGAATACTTACTTTCAACATGCTTTCTTTTCCTCAAAAAGACTCCTACTAAGTGGTACCTATGTATCACTTTTTTGCAAAAAAATAAACTAGATACTTAGTTGCATGATGGTCAAGATCCTTGCAACTAGGTAATTTTCTATTTTTCCCACCTAACTAAGTCAAGTTAGAAAAAGAAAGGAACAAAAGTATACGTGTTCAGCTACTTACCAAAAGATCATGTGTATGCACATGCATCTACTTGTATGCAAATGCATGTTCATGTATGCAAATGCCCATTCTTGGGTGCAAATGCATGTGAGTACATGCAAGTGTAATGAACTTAAGCAAATCTCAAGATTATTAGGTATGCCAACAAGCATCCATGCAAAAACAACATGCTTGCTATTTTGGCAAAAGATAACTTTTCAAGTGCATGAACTGGAGAATTAACTACCTTTCCCAAGCAAGTGAGAACTTGATGTGCATAAAACATTCTTTTATGCACAAATAATCTTTTCATTTTTGTGCATGAATGGAAATAGAAATTTCAATACATGCCTAAAAAAGTACTTTGTATACTTTTGTGTCATTTCAATACTGTTTAGTTCTCTAATTAGCTTTCATGTTGAGATAATCATAATTGGACTATGCTTTTAGTCCTAATTAATGCATCCTAAATGAAAGCATTTGAGGAAACAAATATCAAAATGAAAACATAATTTGGAAAATACTTAGCTCCACATCGAGCTGCGTCCTTTGCTTGATCTTTTGGAAGGCATGGAGAAGAACAAGAACTACAAGGTTCAATCGACAGCTTCGACGAAGAAAGCAATTGCGGCAGCCCAGGAAGGTTGGAACCGAAGGCAACAAAGAATATGTCCGCAGAATCTGATGGAGAGGACACCGTTGTTGGCAGCCTGTGCTGCAACATCATCTTCCTCACCAGAGCTGCCGGCTAAGAAAAGGCGTTTTGAGAGAGTCCGACAGAGGCCGTGAAGTAAGTGGGCGGCTGAGATTAGGGACCCCAAAAAAGGTTGCGCGCATGTGGTTGGGCACTTACGATATGGCGAAGGAAGCAAGATCTAACCTTCCATACAGAGGCGAACCATTCTTCTCAGTCGTGATAGAATCATTATTAAAAGTTTTATGATATAACAGAACACAACCTGGCTATTGCAATGGATAGGTTCCGTGCATGGGTGCGGATAGGTAACGCGATCGAATCCCCTATGCTGCCCTCGATGCTACTATTCTTTTTCGTTTGCTGAAGAAGCTTTTAGCTGCAAGTACATAAAAAATCTGCCAGAAGAATAAACATGACAGCACATGGTTTATGTGCATAAGAGAGAAGAATATCTAGCAACAAGTCCTATGTTCGAATCCCGTGCATAATCACACTAATAAATTATTCTTTTGGCGTGGTGTAGATGCTTCTGCAACGTGCAAAATCAAGATTGTATATAATTCTACATAAACATTATTCACGCGGCCGCCTTTCTGACTTGGATAGCTCAAAGCGCTGGGATCATACATGCGGTGGGTTCGTTTCCTGCTATCCTCTCGACAGCACCTTCTATCATGACACCAACCTTCTTTTTGATACTTCCGCATGCGACCCAAAACAAACCCTGTGAACATCGATGCAGATAAATCTATTTAGATTAAATTGAATGAGATCTTACATGCACCGCTGATGGTTAACTTGACGTGATTTCAACACACAGGAGCAGCATGTCGCGGGTCTAATAGCCGTTGTTGCATTCTTATCTCTCCATTTTGTCGCAGTATGGACTTCAGCAACATGAATTGCAGACTATTATACCTCCGGCAAGAAAAACAAGAAACGGTGCGTAAGCCTGTGGCTACGTAAATTCCTTGTCATGACATAGAGTTGAGTTCGATTCCCTGACTCTGCACGCATACTGTACGGTTTGAAGCATCTGAATTTGTAACTTCCAAACTCGTGGCCACAGAAGTAAGTCGCCAAAACAATTCGGGGGTATATGTTCGTCATGCACACGCAGATAATGAGAACAG
>CM035444.1:37948395-38010895 GCA_020310875.1 Ceratopteris richardii | reverse complement strand
AATGTTGTACATGATCATTTGCATGATAAACAATGCTCAATGATACTGAGAGGAATAGGCTATAAAGTAAGCCACACTCTCCTACAATGAGATCAACAAAGACTCGAATATGGAGTGATGTATCCCGTGAGTTTTTCAATCATATTTTAAAGATGATTCATTTGAATTTTTAATTTGAGTTCTTCATTGGATTTCTCTGAAAAGTGATCCTCTAATGTAGGACATATTCTCTCCAAACAAGGTCGTAGATTTTCCATCTAACAATCTCCATGAGTTTAGTGGTAGCTACAAATATTCCTCTAAGTCGAATAGACTTTTACAAATGGTAAAAGGTAAAGAATCCATAGCAATGGTTCTCATGGGTCTTCAAACATTTTGCACATAAAGTCTTTATGTCTATTCAAGTGTGTAGGCTTGGTATTTGCACCAACAGCTCCCCCTCAAGCCAAACATCTTGGCTTGGGCTTTTTATTCACTCCTCTTGAATGTCCTGCAATCCAATCATAGACTTAAACCTGCAAAGTTTTGTACCATCTAATGCTTTAGTCAATAAGTCTACACATTGCATATTAGTTGATACATATGCCAACTAAATTTCCTCGCTCAATAGCTTATGTCTCACATAATGATAGTGGATCTCTATATGCTTGGTCTTAGCATGATAAATAGGATCTTCTGCAAGATGTAGTGAGCTTGTATTATCTCCAAGAATCATTGGCGATGTAATATGTAAACCCAAATCTATATATAAAAATCAGATCCATATGGCATCTTGAGTAACATTGGCAAATCCTCTATACTATGCCTCTGTAGGAGATAAAGCAACAGTAGGTTGCTTCTTTGAAGACCATGACTAGGTTTGTCACCTGCAAAAGATAGGTAATCTGAACTCCTTCTATCATCTTTGCAACTTGCCCAATCTGCATTTGAGTATATTTCTTGGGTTGCTTCCTTTGAATGGTAAACTCAATCCACAATTGGTTCTTCCTAGCCCTTGTGTTGGAAGAGAAATAGGAAGACAATTTTTCCCAAGTCTCGGGATGTTTTACAGTTCCTAATGTGTAGAAGAAGAAAATCAGAGATTGAGTTAAGTAAGTATGACCTTGCTAATTCGCCCTTGGCACACCATGAATTGAGTCTTTCATGCTCCTCTCTTGTAGGTTGTCCTTTGCTTCTGAAAATGAGCATCTCCTCATCTCCTGAGATATATCCATAGAGACTCCTTCCTTGCAAGTATGTCTTCATCCTCAAGGACCATTCTTGATAGTTGTTCCTGTCCAATCTATCAATGAAAGAAGGAAAACCATCTCCCATTTTACCTTAGTTTTGCTCTGATACCACTGTTGGGAAAGATGGATGGATACTCCAAGAAATGAGTAGGTACTATTAATCCCTGCTTTGTACCAGCCCTCTTTTGCTTCAGAGTTGATTAGTGGGCCCTCTTAGCTTTTCAATGAAACTAAACAAATGCCTATGTACTTTGGACATGATGTGAGAAATGATTGATACAAAATAGACTACTTCCAACTTCAAGAATCAATGAAAACCTTCTATTTTTGTTCACACACCTACTGCTTGTTAAGCTCAGTGCTTTCGGAACAGTAGGATTAGAAACATTAATTTTGGATATATTAAATTAGCTTAATTAGCTAATGATTCCAAGTGGAATCACTTGAAATGATGCACTATACATAGAGCAATGAGCAATACAAAATGGCTGTTATAAGTGACAACGACAGAGAGACCAACAGATATAATGAATGATCTATTGTATTATGAAACAATGTGGTACATGATCATTGGCATGATAAACAATGCTCAATGATACTGACAGGTATAGGCTATAAAGTAAGCCACACTCCCCTACAATGAGATCAACAAAGACTCGGATATGGATTGATCTATCCCGCGAGTTTTTCAATCATCTTTTATAGATGATTCATTTGAATTTTGATTTGGAATTCTTCATTGGCTTTCTCTAAAAGTGATCCTCTAATCTAGGAGATATTCTCTCCAAACAAGGTTGTAACTTTTCCATCTAACAACCTCCACGAGTTTAGTGGTAGCTATAAATATTCCTCTAAGTCAAATAGACTTTTAAAAATGGTAAAAGGTAAAGAATCCATAGCAATGGTTCTCATGGGTCTTCAAACATTTTGCACATAAAGTCTTTATGTCTAGTCAAGTGTGTAGGCTTGGTATTTGCACCAACAATACATATAAATATACATAAATGTATACATGTATGTATATGTAGATGTATATATATATATATATATATATATATATATATATATATATATATATATATATATATATATATATATATATATATATATATATATATATAATTGCACTTGTGCATACACATACGCATATGAAGATGCATATGCATATGGTTACACATATGCACATGCATACACATACACGTATGCATATGCATGCGCATATGCATATGGTTACACCTATGCACACGCATACACATACACATACACATAAACATACACAAAGGCATAGACATAGATATAGACATAGACATAGACATAAACATAGACATAGACATACAAATAGACATAGACATAAACAAAGACATAGACATGGAGATAGACATAAAGATGGACATAGACATATACATATACATATACTTATAGATATACATATAAATTATGAGAAAATGGTTATCACATAAATAAAATAAAAGCACTTCATTTGACGTATGAAGGAAAGGGTTATATCTATATAGTACATGTATCTTTGCTATCAAGATTAAATTATTTGATCATTGTGATTGATCATGGTCATTTTATTCTTGTCTTTGGGAAATGAAAGTTCTAAACTCTCTTGCACTTTCTATTATCGCTTGGTTTGAACTACATTTCTTCACAAAATGTATTTGAAACTCATCATTTCTTATTCGAGCTGATTGGTTTTAATCAATCCTAAGGGTTTTTTAATGTGAATCTTGGGTATTTGGCATTGATGTCGCAGCTCAAGGGATGCCAAGGATTTTATAAGGATTTGGGAAAGTTTTCAATGGAGGGATACTCTACTTGGCAACTCTCAAGCAAGCCAAGAGCCAATTGACTCCAAGCCATCAAGGTCTTTTTTGGAGGATTTAAAATCAATTCTGGAGACATTGGTAGATATTATAGGAAGTGACTCTCTCAATCTAGGTATCATGAGCCTCGACAATAAAATAAATGAAAATGAGGAGAATGAGTTGTGGGTACTGCTAGCAGATATGGATGTAGTCTCTCACTTTGTGTTTCTCGAGCATGTGAATAGAAGTTGGACATGGGAAGATTTCTATCCAGAGTGGATAGATGAGGAAGAAGATAATGAGGTTCCACAATGCCCTTCGGTTCCGATTCCAGAGCTCAATACAAACACAACATTTCATGTTCTATTTGCAGAGATGCCTTGCAACATCTCCTCTGATTGGACAAGAGACGTGATCAGACTTCATATTCAACTCGCCATCGCCAATATCGCAGTAAGGAGTGAAAGCTCTTATGTAATTCTATTCAGTCAATGCCCCCCTTTTCCAAATCTCTTTACTTGTACGGAACTACTTCTCCACAGGCGCCATCTTTGGCTCTACAGCGTAGATGCTCCAAAGCTTCAAAGGAAACTCAAACTTCCTTCTGGCTCTTGTGAGCTCGCAATCAAATCGAAAGTTCAATCATGTACTCTCTCGTTCTCTCTAGAATATATAATTTGATAAAGACACATGCATGCATACATAGAAACGTGCATAGACATACACATGCATGCATACATACACACATGCATACATACACATGCATGCATGTAAATTCGTTTTCTTATTTTTTAATGTCAGAACACATAAGCGATTCTGTGCATTTGCATTTGTTTTCCGGGGCACCTGTTTTCCTTCAATATAAACATAAACCTGTTCCATGTTAGCAATTATGCTTGCGAGGGACAAGGAGGGGGATCTGTGCGTACGTTTCATTCATGGTTTTTGAAGCCGATAAACTTAACATCTCTTTCGCTCTAATCACAGACAATGACGGATTATCGGTATCCAAACACAGAAACGAGGCATACGCAACAATATTGCACTCTACATGGGAGGGTAGAGGGTATGTCTGTGGCGCAATAGCACTTGGGCATAGCATACGCAAAACAGGGTCAACAAGAGATATGGTAATCGTGGTAGTTGATGAAGAAGGATCCAGTAAGACCTCCGAAATGGGGACGGATCTGCCATGGTGGGAACATGAGCACTATCGACATGGCTTAGTGGAAGCAGGATGGAGGATCATATCAATGGCGGGCATCCGAAACCCCTACGCACAGCCTAACAGCTACAACGAGTGGAACTACTCAAAGCTGAGGCTATGGCAGCTCACGAGCTACCAAAAAATCGTTTTCTTAGACTCTGACACTTTGGTCCTGCGCAACATCGACTTCTTATTTGAAGCAGAGGAGCTATCTGCATCAGGGAATAGCAGAACGGTCTTCAACTCGGGGGTCATGGTCATCGAGCCCAACAACTGCACCTTCAATCTCCTCATGTCAAGCCTTCACTCTATTGTGTCCTACAATGGTGGTGATCAGGGGTTCCTCAATGAGATCTTTACTTGGTGGCATCGTCTACCTCGGCGAACCAACTTTCTGAAGCATTTTTACTCTGATTCCCAGGAGGAGTTCGAACAGAAAACGAAGCTTTTTGGGATGGATCCGCCGCTACTGTATGTTCTCCATTTCCTTGGCTACAAGCCCTGGTTATGCTTCCGTGACTATGACTGTAGCTGGAACTTCCCAGAACTTCGGATGTTTGCAAGTGATGTCGCACATGCTACATGGTGGAATGTGTATGACTCCATGCCCCATAAATTGCAGCAATATTGTCGCTTAACAAGAACTCAGACAGACAATTTGTCTTTTGAAATTTACACAGCCAAGATATCACTTGATCCAGATCCTCACCGCCATTGGGAGCGAAACATATCTGACCCCAGATTTCTCAGCCCAAGTTGAGCAACTATCCATGATTTTTATTACATAGGATTGGTTAGTGAATATGATCCTTACTCATAGCGGAGATCAGCTTTCCTAGGAAAGATTACTAAGCCCAAAACCATTTCTAGGAGGTTGATATTCTTTGGTTTCTCTCACAATAATCTTCCATTCATTCTTTAGTATGAGCAAAATAGTTATTATCGAAATTTCCTTCGTATTCATGTTTCTTAGAAAATACATAGATCAAGGAGTAAAAAAAAAAGAAAAACGTATTAAAGTAATTTTCTTCATATCAAGAAAATTTATAAAAGATCTTCCATTATACTTCTTTCAAGAAAATTTATAAAAGATCTTCCATTGTACTTCTTTCAAGATCTTCCATTGTACTTCTTTCACGAGGATATAGTATCGTTTTCTTTTTCAATTACTCAATGTAATTATAAAACAAAAGAATATTTGAGTATATCAAACGGATAAAAATGCGCAAAATAAATAAAAATAGTTCCAATCGTTCAGCAACAGATATTTCCTTACTAAAGCATCTACGTAGATAAGACAAAAGAGCTTTTGTTAATCGATTTTATTTTCACACTAGGGTATCCATTCTATGCATGAAACTCCGAATGATTCTATAACGCTTATTTCATAAACGTCAATCCCATGCATGTGCTAGAAATGCTTACAAAAAGATGATGATGTGTATGGCCTAGAATAGGTTAACCACAATGTGTGGATGAACGTATGCATGTATACATGTATGTGTGTATATATATGTGTACGTGTATCTATGTGCATATGTATGTGTGTAAATATGTGTGTGTATCTATGTGCATATGTATGTGTATGTATGTATGTATGTATGTATGTATGTAACAAGAATATGTATGTATGTTTTATGTATGTATGTATGTATGTTTGTATATATGTATGTATGTATGTATGTATGTATGTATGTATGTATGTATGTATGCATGCATGCATGCATGTATGTATGTATCTTTTCAAGATCAACCTTTCAGAATAAATCCGACATAGATTATATGGTGTCATGAATCACAAGAACAACATTATTCCGAACACTAAAAATAAAATAAAGAATAAAAAAATAAGAAAAACATCTCAAAAATCAACATGCAATGTAGCAAAGAATGATTGTATGCATAGAAATATTATACAATATCATGATAAATTCCTCAATATTGCATCCAAACTTCAACCACTTTTATTATTCATTGGCTTCATGCCCTCCTTGACTCTGGTAGAAAAACACAAGAAGATAACAAGTTGATACCTACCACCTTCCATGTGCACATGAAGCTAGTTCAATTGTATACAATATGGGAAGGTAGGTACTTGCACTTGCGCCCATGCTATTGGTTTTTCACCTAGTATTATTCCTATAGGTTCGAGGAAGGGAAAGGAGTTGGAATTTGAGGTTTACGAAAGCATGCAAATAGCACAAGGAAGAAGAAGAAGCTTGGAGCACAACACACAATACTAAATGTACTCCCAAGAGAATGTATAAAGATAAGTGATCCCTTACGGTTATAGGCATATATACACGCTGGGGGGGGGACACACATACCTAGTGTGTTCACACACATCACTACCTAAATATATCAACAAATCCCCCCTAGGAGTGATGCGGTGAACAAGGAGTTGGCACTCATGTATAAGGAAGTGCCAAGCTATCTCGAATCAATCCACAAAAGGAAGTAAGTCTCCCGCTTTGCAAAAAGCTTCAAATTTCTCCCTAGGTAGAGCCTTTGTGAAAAGGTCTGCAAAGTTCTCCTATGTGGGCACATATGACAAATTGATCTCTCTAGCAGAGAATATCTCCCTGACATAATGATAGTGCACCTCAATGTGCTTAATGTGAGCATGGAACACAGGGTTTCTCTCAACTGCCAATCTGTTGTGACTCTTAGTGAAGATGTTGATGGCAACAGACTGACCAACGCCCAAATCAGCCATAAGGCATCTGAGCCGCATGTACTCAACAATCACTGTGAAAGCTACCGTATACTCAGCCTCCCAACTAGAAGTGGTCATAGTAGGCTACTTCTTGAGCAAAAAGCACTCATGGACACATGAGTGTCATAGCAACCAACCCACTCAGAGTCAAAAAAAGCATGTAAATCTGGTGGTAGTGAACCCCGCTTGGGATAAAACAATCCAAGCATCCGAGTACCCCTCAAGTAGTGAAAGATATGCTTAACCACCTACCAATACTTGAGACATGGGCAATACATAAACCTGCTCATCTATGAAATCGCAACCTGAATATTTGGCCAAGCAATGCATAAGTAAATCAATCACCCAACATCTTATTGATAGAAAACAACAGCAAATGCATCTCCAACATCATCAAGAATCAACCATAGACATATCTCTAAATGAGTGGCAATAGGTTTGCGGTCTTCAAGGCCAAAATGCTACAATAATGTGTCAATATATTTTGCTTTCCACAAAGCTAGTCCACCATCAGCTTGCATAAATTGAATGCCCAAATAATGATGCAAATGCCCCACATTTAACATCTCAAATGAGGCATGTAAATCAGCCTTAAAATCATCAATATGCTTCTCATTAGGACTAGTGATCAGCATGTCATCAACATAGACAACAATGATCAGAAGCACATCATTTTCATGCTTAACATATAAGGTTCTCTTAGTTGGACTATTCTCAAAACCATGTTGAATCAAGTAGGCATGTATCTTTTCATACAAAAGCACAGTGTCAAATGAAAGTCTTTGTATCGAAGCCCTACATTCATACTCTAGGTGCATTCAGCTTTATGTGTTCAAGGATGAAAATGTTTCTCTTGCTTGGAGTTCATCTTCTCACCAATGATTTCTTTGGTTTCCATTAACATTGATTTGTAGTGATGTGTTTGTGCTCTTTGATTTTTTTTTTCCATTGGCTTGAATTGCACTTTGGTGTTCAATTTTATGTGAAATCCTTGGGTGTTTTTTCAATGTATCTTCTTTTGGTATAGCACTCTTTTTACTCCTAGAAACATTTTACTTTGAGTGCTTGTTGATCAACATGTTCATTGAATTATTTCCTCAACTTCTCTCTTTTGTACAATTTTAGCTTCTTGTATTTTTAGTATCCTCCTTGGGATGCATTTCCATTTGGAATTGTTTTTCCACTTCCATCAGCTTTTTAGGTACCCAAATTTTGTTATTTTGTGATGCACAAGTCTCTGGTGTTCCCATAATTTCTTATGCTTTGGACCTGTCCTATTTCCTTTTTTTTAGGTTGATTAGTTGTTGTTTCTAAGTAATTTGATGCTCCTCTTGGGAATCCATATTTTCTTCACTTGAGTTGATGTTGTCATTGATTTTCCCTTATAGATCCTTTGGTTCTTCTTTCTCAAATCTCTAATGGTCCTTAGTTCTCTTTTATTTTTTCCTCACTTAAGCTCTCAATTAAGTTTTTAGATCATGGGTAGACTTCATGCCATGTTGAGGACTACAAGAAGAAATTTTCATAGGTCAAGTTACATTTGGTAGAGAGATACAAGTAGAGCTTGGCTCAATAATAGAATGATAATGATCTTTTAGATTGGAATCATGCAAAAAATGAGTGACTACATGATCATGGATCTAGTCCTATCATAGGTCAAGTTTTCACCTTTACAAACTAAAAGAGTGTGAATCATTGTGGAACTACCTGAATGAAGTGGTAGAGTTACCTCTTCAACACACTTGTAACAATCATGTAGGCTTCTATTGGGGTGACCGGTGAGTTCAACTTAATCACTAAGGAGGATATGATGCTACTCAAGACTACTCTCATGTCTACAAATACATCTATTAAAATGCATGGTCTTCGATCCATTGAGCTTTTCTTAGATCCCATTTTGGTTTGGTAATTGGTGGTCGGTATTGATTGATCATACCTAAAACTTCTCTCATTGCATTTTTGTATCCACGCCTTCCCTTTCCTAATTCCATCTAAGTAGTGTTCCACTCTACATCCGCCAATGTATGTAGGTAAAAGTTATCCATCTAATGTGGCTAGGTTTATGGCACCTCTCGAACAGATCTTATGAATGATCAGAGGGCCATAACCTTTTTTTTGAAGCTTCTTTGCATGTTTCTTCAAAGTATACACAAGGACTAAGTCTCTAACTTTGAATTCTCTATCGTTTATGTATGCATCTTAATATGCCTTTTGTAGATGTTTTGCTACGTATATACCTATAAATACTTGTATTTTTATCTCTTATAGCTTCTCGATTTGCTTTAATTGTTGTGATAGCTCATGTATGGCCGGGGTTTTTTTTAGGGTTATTGTATATACCACTCTAAAAGCTCAATAAGCATGGTGTAGTTGTTTAAGAACTCATTTAGTAGTGATTCAATCACTTCATTGATGAAGTGTGTGCCACTATCACTTACAATCTCTATTGATAGCCCGAATTTCATGAATATTTGTCCTAATAAGAACTTTGCAATTATTTAAGCACCAATATTTCTCATTTTTCTAGGCTCAATCCACTTGGTAAGGTAGTCGAATAGAACAATAATATAATCAGCATGAGAGCCTCTTATAGGTGAGTTGATAGGTCCAACAAAGTCTGTACCCGACCTAGAGAAAGCTCTTGCACTAACCATGGGTTTTACAGGAATATCATCTCTTCTCAAAGGATATGTATTCCTTTAAAATATTTCATAAACTCTTACATAAGTTTTTACATTCATGTGTAGTCTAGGCCACCATAATCCAACGAAGAGGATCATTTTGATCCTTCTTTTTGTCGAGAAATGGCCTCGAGCTACTCTAGCATGAGCCATTTCTAAGATGTGATGATACTTCCCTTTATGAATGCAAAGGCATAACTTATTATCTTGGCCTCTTTTAAAGATTTGGTTTCCAATGATGACATAATCCTTGCTATCTTCCTTCAGGAATCCTTTTTGAGCCTTAGTATATCCCGATGGATATGTTTTAGACTTCAAGAAAGCTACTATAGGTTTTCTCCACTCAAGTGCTATTGTTAGATAACCCATAGAATAACGTTTCAATGATCTTGGTTACTTGGTAGATATAATTGTTTGTCACATGTTCATGTATATATTTTTTCATATCTGGCCAATATACTCCTAGATGGTTTGACACGTGTAATTCCAACTACCCCTTTGTGTTGTTTCCCAATATTCTCATGGGCTTGTTGGATCAATAATTGTTTCTCGTGTTCTTCCATAGAGCTTATAAATACCCCATTTGATTCTTCAAAGTATGAAATTCACCCCATTTGATTCTTCAAAGTATGAACTTCTTGATAAGATCTAGAGGTTTTTGGTTGTCTCACTTCTATCCACACTTTGAATTGTGAGGATATGGTTGGATACACTCCAAAGATGAGGCAGTGTTGCGAAAATCCACTCTACACCTGCCAATGTAACTTCAAAGTACCTTAGTAGACACCTTTAGCTTCCCAAATATGCATTTGGACCCGTTATGTACCTTGGAGCATCATTCCCAAATAGTTATAGAAAAATAGATAACTTTCAAATTTGAAGGACTCCAAAAGGACATATATTGATATGGTTGAGGTTGCCTTACTTTCTACTTGGTGTATGTACAATCATCAGTCGTACAATTGATATACATCTGGTCAATATAACAATAGTAACTTGTTCCTTGCATAGGTGGTCTCTATAAGAGTACTCAGGTGGATTGAGAGGTCCTCCTCTCGAACAAGCATGAGTTGGATGGTCTCCACCACATTGTAAGCATATTCTTAGCATATGTACCCACATTTATTGAGGTGGATATTACTTTGAAGAAGATTGGTTACATACTCCTATTTTCTTAGCCACTAACTCAGCCAATTCATCCACACATGGGGTGTGGGAAGAAGTATCATTTAAAGAGTCTTTGGACCTTCATGGAGTCTAGGATATCTTCAAATCATTGTCTAACTTATCCTCATTATTTACACATTCTTTTAAACAAGCATGTAAGGAGTCAAGCTTCTTTACATATACTATGGTTCTTAATATTCCATTTAGTAAACCATCTAGAAACAAGGAGATCATTTTTTGTTGGTTTTTCTCTCTTCTTCAAGACATTGATCCATATATTGATTGAATCTTTTGGCTGCTAATCTTACTGACTCATGATTTGCCTATTCAAAGCTATGGATCAAAGAGGAGGTATTATGTTTGATACTCCTCTTGGAAATTTCACCATTGAACTCGTCCATGATTCATTCTATGCTCACAAAACTTTTCCTCTTTTATGGTTGGTTCCAAGTTAGAGTTGTTCCTACTAGCATCAATCCAAAAGATACATAATGCATAAAGAACTTGTCCACTTTTTATGGCCTCAAAACGTGTTTAAATTCAGCCATGTGATCATAAGTATCACTTGATCCATCATAGTGGGTTTTAATAAACTTAATTACTTGAGATGATCTTATCCTTCTACCTCCAACCAATGGTCTTGAAATTACATGAACGATAGAATGCACATCTTGTCCATGACCCATAGGAGGTTAGTTAGGAAGGGGTGATCTATTTGGTGTTGTACTTCACAAGATTGGCTTAGGCATAGTAGTACTAATTAGGATTATGAATTGCACAAGTATTCAAGGAGGAAAATTATTCCAATTGATTTGATTTAAATTACGGTTTCCCATATTCCCTTGATTTCTATTAGGATTGTGTGAAGAGGATGTTATCCCTTGAGGGGAAAAACTTGCAAAATCATATACTTGAACTTTAGATTTAGTTTTTTGGCAAACCCTTGTATCTCCTCCTATATTGATGTAAGTAAGTGACTTGAATAGGACCCTTAGGTTCATGCAGTGCATAGGTGGTGGCTAGATTTGCACTAGTTCCCATGACTAGTGGTGATGCATGGATCACCCTATCAATGCCCTCAATCAAACATATTTTGAAGTCATCATCTTGAGGATTGTGATCTCGTCTCAAGACATTAACTAACAATGAATTCCCCCAATGAGTGCTAATATTGTCTTCACTACTAGGGTTAGTAGGCTGAGTGACATCTTCCATAATACCCATGACCTTGGTTGTCTATATGATAGAGACATTGTGCATTGATTTGCAATTGGCGTGATTCTTGAACTTTGCTTGGAGAGTCTTTCATTTTAGGGTGATTTGGACCAAAAGCAAGGACATGCACGAGTGTCTCAACCCACCTTGGTACTAATTCCGAATTGAAGAGATATTCATTTGGGATATCACCATCGATTGCACTCATCTCTTCTCTATTTATCAATCTAGATAAAAGATTAGCTCGAACATGGGCCTTGCCTTTCTTGGATATAATTTCAAACTCACACTCCATAACTAAAAATAAACATCTAACTAGAAGATTCATTACACATGGTTTATTCACCAAACCATTCTCATGGGCAATCCTAGTTTCTAAGTAGCCTCTTCTTTGCCATAGGAATGCCCTAGAATTGTCTCTTTCTCTTAGGAACCTCAATGTGAATAGTCCTTTCTTCAACCACATACTTCTTAAAGTGGTTTGAACTTCAAACATTGAGTCATTTTCATCCTTCTCCAACTGTACATAAACTGATTGAGCCTAAAACTTTTTTATAATACGTTATTGACTTAGGAGTCCCTCTAGAATCTAGAAGTCCAATCTTGGTCAAGTAATAATGATTTGACTCATAACAATTGTATGCTATGTGAGTAAGATCCTTACTTCCTTTCCTCCAAGTCCTAATATCTTTTTGTCTTTTCAAGTCCTCTTTTGTTTCATTGAGATCCTCATGTCTAGGAAGCATTAGCAATCTAAGTTCAATGATCTCTTTCGCTTCTTGTACCACTACTTGTACCATGAAGATATCATAATCCTCTTCATCTTGATATGGATTCATATTTTGCTCATTGATTGCAACATCATATGTGGCAAGAATCGCTCCCAATCATATCGTTCAAACTCCTCATCCTGAAATTCTCATTGGCATGCCATAATTGGTTTTTCCAATATTCTTCAAGATCAGGGATTTGGAGTTAAAATTCATATCAGTCTTTAGAAAAATTGACATGTATTTTGTCTCTATTTGGTCTATTAATATTATTTTTCTAGAACACTTGTTTGAATAGGTTCCAAGATTTAAAAAAAAAGCAATCTTGGATGAGTTTTAGCCAACTCTCCTTCTCAACTTGTAAAGGGTAACTTAGGAGTACACACCTTAGGAGGAGCAATTGAGTCCTTAATTACTTGATTTGCTTTTCTAGCTTGTGATGGTGAGGTTATTGTTATAACTCCACTATTGATGTATCTCATCAATGGTGTATGGATTGGTTGCATAGGAATGTGGTGATAATTCTTTGTATAGGCAAATTGATGGAATGAAATTCCAAGTATTCCAGTGTTAGAGAGGTTGTTTTGTACCTTCTTTAATAGTTCTTGATCTACCTCAATCATCTATCTACACATCTTCAAGCATTCTACTTCTAGTTAGCTCTTAGGAAGTACTTATCATGATTCTCTATGGTTGGTCTTGCAGATATCCTAGTTTGATAAGACTTTAAGAGCATTTACAGTTCATTGGGCATTGGGATTGCTGATATCAAGCATGCATGTTGTCTTTCCTACTAAAGGCTAGCTTTCTCTTACTCTTCTACTCTAACTTTTAGTTCTAATTCTTGATCATGGATTTTTGTGTTTGATTGTGATAAAGAGTAAGTCATTTCATCTAGACATTTTAAAGTAAACTAACTCATTTTTTTCTTTTCTCTTTCCAAATGGGCTTTGTTCATTTTTGTTGTCTGATGAGTTTAAATCTTGTACTCGATCCTCTTTTGGATTCTTCAATTTGCCTTTTCATTGTTTTTTAACTTAATTCACTACTAGACTTGAGACATTTGAACTTGATTGCTCTTTATTAGAATGGGGTTCTCTAATTTTCTCTTCTTAGACTTTAGCTTGTGCCCTACTAACCACTTGAACAGTTCTTGCCTTGTCACTATCACTTCCCCAAGGGATATGAGTAATCCCACTTAATGTTGTTACTTTGATGGTAGATGGATTCTTAGGATAATATTTAATCACATGTCCACATTACATCTTGGACAATATATGAATCTTGGCTTATGTGTATTAGCCCTTACCTCTGCTTAGCTTATAGGGAAACTATGAATGAAGTGATCTCCATCGCATTTAAATCACAATGCCCTTAGGAATGTTTTAGCCAATTTATCTACTAGATCATGCAAAGAAGAATTTGAGTGAATACAAGTATAGCCATGTTGTCTTCCAAATCAATACATGCCTTCATGCATTTGCCCACACTAAATGGTTTCCTTATGAACACTAACCTTTTCATCTCACTGCAAGTTAAGCCATCAATGAATAAAGATACCATCTTTTCATTGAAAGGAAATTCATGAGGTGAACATATTGATATGTACTATTTGAAGCACCTCGTGACTAATCACACTCTCCACACTAGATTGTTTGAACTTGTTGATTAACGAGAACGTATCATTATAAGTCCTTTCTTAGAGAATTCTTTGATAAAATCTTCAATTAGTATCTCCAGATTAGAAAATTTCTCAATCCAAAGGGGTTGGAATCAAGAAAGAGTGGATCCTTTGAGGTTTAACCCAAAGACTTCATATTGAATCACAAAATCATCTACCTACTCTAAATGGAGAATCTAATTAAATTCCATGACATGGTCATTGGGATCCCTATAACCTCATATACGAGCTTCATGCAATTTTCTAGTTTGGTAGGCTATAACGACTTACTTAAAGAAGGTCTTTAAGTTCGCATTTCTAGCTCTCGAGGATCTTGCCTCTGCATGTTTGATCTTCAAGCACCTTGATTGTCTGAATTCACAATATTGTATCATGCTTGAGTGACTCTTGAATCACTATTATCTTGTGTTGTTCCTACTTGGTGGTTGGGGAACCTAGGAGTGATAGTCTTAGTTCTAGGGATCGCAACTATTAATTTATTGTTTTATCTTATTTAAATTACTACGACCTAGGTTCTTGGGATGGTTAGGGGTCTGTAAAACAGAGGCCCTGTTTTGTATTTTCCCAGTCTACTAATTCACTGTATGCTACTACACCGACTTAACACTTTTGAATTAGACTGTTTATCAACTACTTCTCTGCTTTGTGAATTACAACTTCTTCACCGCAATAATGCACAGATGCATGACTACATCACTTAATCTCAATATCGTCTTAACTTAACTCTTCAATAGAGACTTAAATAATTATTGAACTATATTAATGGGGTTAAAGAATACACAGAGATGTAGACAATGCGATACACTTCAACTTCAGGCGCTCACCCAGACCAATAGTCCGACGTCGACCTCTGTTGTCTTACACCACGCTCCTTTCATTAATCAAAAAGGTTTACAACATTTGCGCTACGCCCTTTCGGTGTGCGTGTGACTTTTCAGAATTACATTTCTTCTATGATAATTCCATTCCGGCGGCCAACACTCGCATGCACGGTGGACTCGAACCCAAATTGATAAATAAAAAAATTTAGGAATCATCGATAATTCCCTATATGTACATAGAACGGGCTAACTTAAAAGTTCAGGCTATTTTTCTGCTTCAGGGAATCCAACATTTCCTTCAAAATTAGTGGTTCAACCAGATGTGCATCAGTTTGCACAGAGCTGGCAGTGATCACTTGAGAAAGGAGGGCGTCAGCTTGAGTTTGCAAAAATGCTTCTTGGAGGTAGAACTCATTGGAAAGCGCCGCATCTCGTCTGAGCTTCATATCTGCAATTTCAGCATCAATCCGCAATAAGTGCTCGACCTAGATTCCTAGCTGCTTTTCTCTACGCTCGAGCTCTTGAGACTGGAACTGCATAGTTTTATAAAAATCTTGTCGCTCCTTCTGAATGGCTTCAATGTCCTTCTTCAATTGAATATTGTGGCCAATTTTTGCTTCCAAAGAGCAACTTTTTTGGAAGAGTTCTTCGGAAACTCTCTTTAAGTCAGTGGTGACTCGCATAGCTAAGTTTGCCATTTCTTGACCTTTTTGCTCCACTAGAGCCAGATCCACGCATGTGGTCTCGAGAAGATTGCCCAAAGCTGTCGTGGCATCTTCTTTGTCAATCACAGTCTGCTTCAACCGACTAATCTCATCATCACGAGCTGCAAAGATGGCTTCTTTCTCTTTCAACTCTGCTTGCAAAAGGCGAATCTGTTCCTCGAAGGAACTAGCTTCAGCTTTGGTCGTGAGCACTTTTTCTTGAAGGGGCGTGATATCAGTTTCCAGCATGTCCACCTTGGCTTGGCACTGTTGCCGGAGGGAGTGTTGGGCCACTTGGATGTGATGGGGAAGATGGGTGGAGAAAGGAATGAGGTAATTACCAATCTCAGCTAGTTGGGCCAATGAATCAAGGATGAGAGAGGTGGAGATGGGTTGAGAAGGGTTAGCGGAAACAGTGGCAGACGACGAGGGAGGGGAATATTCAGGGGAGGACAGAAGAGGATGGTCTGTTGAATGACATGGGGATGAAGGAAGACTAGGTGGCAACGGCACCTCTGATGGCGACAGAGGCAGGGGTGGGTTTTGAGATGAAGAAATCAAGGCGAGAGTTGTTACCACAAGCGACGAAACATCCGGTTGAGCAGTTTCCTCCGTAGATTGTGCTTGGTCGGTGAGTTGTGCAGTTTCCATGTTTGTATTGATCGCTGAATCCTGTGAATGAGACTGTGACTGCATGACCGTATTAGTAGGATGAACTTCATCAATAACGGTATCAGGAATAGCTTGATCTAGAGGAGATGATGGGGCAAAAAAATATGGGCCAGTGAAGCAATGTCCTGCACTTGCACGGTGGAAGACAACAGTGCTTTACTATGAGAGGGGCTCAGTTTGCGGCGCTTCCCTTTAAAGAACTGCAAAAGATCTGCATCATCATTGACCTCCATCATTTGTGTAGACTCCTCATTTAATAGAATTGTATTCAACGAAGGAGGTTGTGCAGCCTGAATTGTCGGGAGGAGGAAGGTCAGGAGATGCGGTAAGCAAGTGCTAGGTATCTCATTCTTGACCAATTGTCGAGAAACGGCATGGCATTCCCGGTGAATGCGTCTAAAAAATAAGGAAGCCAGATTAACTACTTCGTGCGTTGCTGTGTCGATCATAGAATAAAAAGGGCGAGAAATGCCATATGTGCATTTTTTAAGGTTAAGGGCAGTGACAAGAAACTGGAGTGCGGTGCGCTCCGGTTCAGGATGACACAAGATTGCAAACTCATTGGACGAGTGGCAGGGAAAGAGTTCTTTCATAGTGGATATCGATAAGAGAGGTCCATCTACCAGACCCTCATGAGGGAGATAAAATCCCTCAGCTACTGTATTAAGAGCGATGACTACACAGGGTTGCAAGTGGCCAACATGTTTCAGTAGTAGGCATAGCAGCAATAGCAGAGATGATCTGCGCAAAGAAAGGATGGCACTCCATCGAATGCCAAGTCAATTCAGCGAAGGCCAAGAGGCCACAAACACGTAGAAACTCGCTCACGTCTGGAGCGAGGCCAGCACGGAAGGTAACAATGTGAGCCAGAGCTTCCATGGCGAAGACGAAAACACAACGACAATGGTAACACAGAGTACACAAGCACACAAAGACGCAATAGCAGAAAACAACATGGAGAACGGGATTAAGTAGAAATACTGAATGAACATGCGGAAAGAAACATAATCATCACACAGTGTTGGAATATTACAGACATAATGGCAACATGCACGCATTAACAGAATCGGAGACACATAAGGCGGCTACTAATCATGGTTAGGTAAGAAAACAGAAATATTACGGTCAGACGGTCAACCGGAACACGTAGAGAGAATTGGAACATCAAGTCAGAACAATGAGAGAAAACAGGTGTGGAATAAAAATACCGATCAACCATCACAAGGAAGAAGATGGAGAATAGTAGAGATGAAGCTTTGATCCATTGATCGCCTTAGGGAGAAGTGTACCAGTTAGCATTGATAACCAGAATGTGGTAGGTCCCACTTGTTTGGCAATACGGTAGGCACCAAACTAGCATAGTTTAAACTTTCCTGTGGATCGATTAGATTTAGCATTATAAAAGAGCACTAATTGATTTATCGTAAAACTGGGGGGTTTAAGAAAACGATCTTGGGTTCTTGCTTGTCTGAGCTGAACTTCCTACAGCACCAGAAAACTCTCGAGGCACTGTTCATTTAGAGATCCTAAAGCATCCAATCGGAAAGGGAATGATTCTGCCGGTAGTAATTTCTGCTCTAATGCCACTCGCAGACTAGGAACCACCAGTTCCATAGGGGCAATCACCTCCAAACCATATGCCAACTTGAAGGGAGTTGTTCTAGTCGCCACTTTATATGTTGTACGGTAAGCCCATAATACCGCAGGTAGGAATTGATCCCATCTCTCTGGGCAATTCATCCGCTATTCCTTGAGGAGTTTCTCCTATGGTTAATCTTAACAGGTGGTCAGCTCTGAGGTGTGTCCTTCCCTTCCTGACTATGACTTCAAATTCATACTCCATGAGTAATAGAAACCAGCATATGGACTTACAAATCATGAATATGGAGAGGACAGACATTATACTAGGAAGAGAGTGGCTATGGGGGTTGGGAGACACACTTAAATGTAGTTACCAAAACAACACTGTTGAGTTTGAAAGAAATGGAAGAAAATTTTTGCATAAGGGTTAAAGGCATATATACAAGTCGGAAAAAAAACTCCTAAAGAGGGAAAAAAGTGCATTGACGGTCCTAGTGTGTTCACACACATCACTACCAAAACATATCAATGTTCGTAGTAGCCAGAGGCATAGACGACGAGGAAGTATGTGAAGTTGGATCACAACAAAGTAGTGGGGAGCCAAGCAGATTATTTTTTCAAAAGAAATATGTTTTATAATACTTTTCAAAACTCTCAACGGTGATTTTCATCACTCTTGTACCATATGTAACATAGAACAACCACTTTTCTAATTATATGCTCCATTTTATGCAAGCCGAGGAGTCATCGAGCTTGAGGAGCTTAGGTAGAAGGAGTCTACCAATTTTGGTTATTTTTAGATCTCGTTTACCTTTCAAATAGCACCTAGAACCTATTTTTTAACTATCCCGGTCACTAGATGTGAAACCGGTCAAAACTAGTTTTTATCTAAAAACTATAAAAAGAGCTAGAGAGCTCATTTTTGAGGTTAGCTTGTATGTGTAGAGAAGAGCTTAGAGATATTTTGAGTTGTAAGAGTGATCTCAAGCAATAGAGTCTATCTTCCTACCTTCCATTGTGTCTTGCTTGTCTCTTCATTGTGTGTGTGCATGTGTGTGTGCATCTCTTAGCTTCTCACCTTCACTCTCACTACATCTCGCGTTCACAAACTTCATATCACTCCTATCTCTTCCATGGATTGACATTAAGGAGGTGGAGCTTCATAATGTGGTACTTACCATTGTGCTAGAGCAACACCAAATTCGGTGCCATTGTCGGGGATCAAGTATAGGACGAATGTGTGATGGTAAAAGTATAGCAACAAGTGGCGTTGGAAGGTAAAAATTTCAGTTTTTGTTGTTGTTTTTAATTAGTTTTTTGTGTTTTTCACCTCCTCTACACTCCTTGACCACCGCATCATCTTCCACCCCAAAAAAATCAAAAAATTCAACATATCCACCCATTCTCCTCATTTCCCCTCATTTGTGCATGTGAGAGAGAGAGAGAGCTTTTGTGCTGGTATGTACTTGTGTGTTTTTTAGTTTTCTTGTAGGTATAGTGCTCCAGAGCAGCATGAAAGCTTCCAAAAGGTTAAAAATCCACTTTCTTTCAGAATCTGTTGTTGGAGTTGGACCATCGTGATGGTCTGACAAAGACGGCATTTTTGGTAAGCAACCACACCACGAGGTAGGCGACACATGCACACATGAATCCGTAGGTGATTCTCAAAATTTGCATTTTGGTGGACCATCATGACAGGCTCATGCCATCGTGATTGTGTTCACACCATCGTGATTGGCTCACGCCATCATGACGGCTCGACCGGACCATTGCAACGGTTCACTTGAACCATCGTGATGGTCACTGACCATCACGACGATCCCATCGACCCCACACCATCGCGACGATCCCCTACCACATGTCAAGATAGATCATCGCGACGATACCAGGTACACCATCATGATGCTTCAAAATTGAACCATCGTGATTGGCTCAAGCCATCGTCACGCCATCAAGACAGTTGCGCTGACCGTTGACCATTGCGACAGGCTCACGCCATCGCGATTGCTCACTAGACAGACCATCGCAATGCCTCGCATGTTCAGACCATTGCAATTGTACCACGCCATCGTGACGGTTCACCTAAGCCATCGCGATGGTCCAAGACCATTGTGATTATCTTAGACCATTGTGATTATCTTAGACCATTGTGATTGTCCACCCAAAATGGAAAAATGAGGGTTTTATTTTTTGGGCTAATTTGAGACTATTTTAAGAAAACTTTTGGGTGATTACACTCATTGGAGACCCCTTAGCTCCTAATTGAAGAAAAACATGTTTGTCTATTTTTACCCTCGAGGGCCTAAACGTTCATATCTTTTTCATTCGAAGTCCGTTTTTTGAGCTTTATAGTTGGTTAGAAAGTTCTTTACGTTGAGTTTTAGAGAGGATAATTTGAGGTTGACCATCTGTGAGACTAGAAAAGAAAGGGGGCTTTGGAAAATATTGGGCCAAAGGAGAAAGGACTTAAAAGTGTATATATCAAAGTGCTTGATCATCAATTTAAGGATTGATCTAAACATTAGATTTTTATAGGTCTAACAAGGGCTATCAAGGGCAAGCAAAGCAAGGCAGTGAAGAACGTAAGGCTTGGGAAGTGCGACTTCTTGGGCATCAGAGAAATCAAAGAAGTTGACTCGAGGTTGGAAGAATACTCAACCCCCTCTGTCAATTATTAGCTTACGCTAAACTGTAGCATTATGGATTAAATTAGAACGACGATAGGAACACATCATCCAAGAGACTTAATTTTTCAAGTCCAAGATTAAGTAAAAGTGTGCGATATGAAAAGCTCAAGGAGATAACTTAAGTCTAACGGAACGAGAACTCAAAAGTACAACAAAAAGTCGACTCCTAATGTAAACATTGAGACAAGATAAGAATTTAAAGAAATTTAAAAAGAAACAAGCAATTAAGAACAAAGAACCATTGATGATCAGAGTGCATATTGAGCAATCGAGGAAGTAAATTCATGAACCTTAGATCGGGCAAGCATATAGGTAAGTCAGACCGACGAAGCCTTAGATCATTAGAAGCAAGTGTAGGAACTACTACACGTTCATGGGCACAACAATTGAATACTTATCCCTACGAGTTGGGCTCAAATACCAGTGAATCAGAAATGGCTTTTAGCATGGAAAGACCAAACTGAGGGTTAAACATAGCATATTTGGAAAGACCCGAAGGACCCTATAGAACTCAATTGGAATATGCCCGAACCAACCACTTAGGTGCTCGCATCTATGAGGATGGTTTGCAAAGATGAGTGGTGCAATTGCACAATCCTGATCAACCCATTGGATTCGATCGTCCAGTGGTGAAATTTGAGAAAGACACATACATAGAAAAAGAAGTAACAATGTACATCATAAGTACTCAGCCAAATCATACCAATGATTTTGGTGTAGTTCAACTAGATACGAAAGCGAGAACCCAAGGAAAAGAACCATTAGGAGAAGAACCTAGGACACCTAGAGGGAAATTTGTACTCACAAGAGTACTAATCCCAGAATGGATCCCTCAAGATAATAGAAGCAAAGAATTTTTTCTAAATAAGGAAACTGACGAAGCATTTTGGAGATACAGAATGGAACAACCTAGTGAGGTAGGCTCTATCATGATCTACGAATTCAAGGACCCAGATACTCCTGGAAAGATTGTATACCTAGATGATACATCAGAACGAGTATTTGTAGTACTAGAGCATGCAAGAAATACTTACACATGGAGAGGTGAGTTAGTATTCCCCCCATCTCGAAAAAATGTAAACATGAGCCATCAGGGTGCAAGAACATCATCAGCCCATGGTACCCAAAGAGAAAAGAATAAAGAGAGACCGGAAGTAAGTTTCACTCATCCAATAGGGAGAGATAGAACCACCATGGATACTAATAGAATGGAAAGACAAAGGGAACCTATAATACCACGTGGTAGAGATGATTTTCCTTTACCTAGGCCACGTGAACACCCTAGGGTATTAAGACCCACTCAGTTAGTAAAGTCGATGAAAAACTACTTTGATGGGGCAGGAGATCCCTATGACCATGTTGCGGAATTTAAGCAAGTGCTACGCGCAGAGCAAGTAGAAGACATGTTCATGCAATACAATGCATTTGGACTAACATTAAAGAATACTACTTTAATTTGGTTCCAACCATTGCAACAAGGGAAATTTAGAGATATCCATCACTTGTTAGAGTCATTCATCACAGAATTCTCTAAAAGTGGAATCAGGCATGATACTTCTTCGTTGCTTCATAGCTTCAAACAGACCCCTCAAGAAATAGTTAGATTGGCAGGATGTAGGTTTAGAAAATATGTTGAGAGATGTCCAATGGAAGAATTACCCTCACAGGACAAACAATTGTTATTGTTTTTAGATGGCCTCTTGAGCTCTAAACTACGCTCCTATGTGTACTTAAAGGAACCCATAACATTAGAGCAATGTGTAAGAATTTGCACACACATTGAGGACAACCTTGGAGACGAGTTGGAACTCTCAAAGTTCTATAAGGACGCAGATTGTTCATCTCTATCATCCTCAAAACTTTCTAGCTCAATAGAAGACCTAGCAGAAAACGTGGCCCAGAAACTAGGAGTTTCTAGTAAACAGATGCCTAGGTTAACAACAAACAAGCGTTGTTACACCTGTGGTGGTGATCATATGGAAAATGTGTGTCCCAATGCAACACAATTGCAAGCCAACCCTAGTGGCCAATACTGTATGATTGAGAGACGATACACGAATCACATGGCTCAAGATTGCCCATACAACAAACAAGTAGTACGACAGAACTACGCGCAAGCATACCCACAACCTGGTAGGTATCAAGGTCAATACTTTGCTCAGCCTCATAACTATAGGCCTCCTCAAAAATATCCTTATCAGGCTCAATAGAGACCTCAAACTGTTTTAGCCCAGTAGCCACCCCCACCAGCCAATGTCATCTAAGTTAAATATGCTATCGCAAAAGAGAACTTCAATAGGGCTTTAGTGCCTTCTTCACCCCTCATCATAGAAAGTGACCCTAACTCCAACAGTTTGGACTCTACTTATGTAGATAGTCCACCCGCATATTATACGGAGTCACCAGAACATGTGGAAACATATCAATAGGATAGTCCACCAGTGGAACCCAGTTGGGAACCCGATTATGCTAATGTGATGTATGCCAACCCTAATCCGCGGCCTCAGTTGAGACAACAAAGACCACAAGGCCCTAGAGGACCATTAGGTGCCAAGGAGATCATTTCATAAAGGACTGTCCACATCCTCCAATAGCAGGACAATCACAATACTATAACATACAAGGCTGTTGTGCTGAGTGTGGTAAAGAGCATGTCATAAAAGATTGTCCCAAGAACCCTGCTAATGCTTCAAAAGTGACACCAATCAACATGATAGGTATTGTGCATAGTGCAGATGGATCCAACCCTACATACGTGCCTATCCAAGCTATAACAAGAGCCCAGGAGCTCTTATAGAATCAACAACTTAATCCTCGAAAGTTAGCCGGAACTAGTGAAGTTGGAGAGTCTATAAATAAAAAGACGAAATCTTGGAGAGATTCTAGAGAAAGGATTAAGAGAAAGTGGAGTAAAAAGATAACTGAGTTGGAAGAAAGCTTAAAGGAATCGAGAGCCAAAATCCTAGAATTGACTTGTCAAGAATCGAATCAAGAGAATCTAGCTCAGAGATTAGGATCAGTTTTAGCAAAACCCATACCAAAAAACCTAGACATGATGTTTCGTGCATATTAGGCTAGATTAAAGGAAGGACCCCATATAACTGAAATGAGTAAGAATTATCCCAGAGTAAATTTAGAAATTGAGAGAACTAAACTTTGCATGAAGATGGTAGAATAATCATGTATCTTGACTTCCAAATTGGATACATAGTATCCCATGTCCTCTCGTCTTCCCTTGCATCATAGATACTATGTATTTATATGCATTGGGCTGCTAGGGAATCTTTAGCTTTTTGACCGGAGCATAGTTTATGACGTTATGAGTAGCAAAGTCATCTATCATGACTCGCACTCTATTCCCATGTACACTACCATGAAGTTTAACCAATTCATGTGGTCCAAAATGAGGTGACCACAATGACTCTATTAAACATCACATGTGCTCAATATCCTTGTGCATCACCTCCACTCCCTTGCAGATAGACCCACCATGAATAGAAAGTGTTTGCACTAAGTGGACCACCTTTTTGCCCTTATCAAGAGACAAACTACTCTTTAGTTCTCTCTTTTTCTCTTCCCCCTTCTTGAGTGGATAGTTCCACTGTGAATGGCTAGGAGACAAACACCTAAAACACAAGTTCTCTCTCTTCGCCCTCTCAAACTGCTAAGTAGGTAATCTAGGCCCTTGCGATCTCTGTTTCTTGATACAGATTTTGTTTTTTCCATTGACACTTTCTTCTTGAATTCGGTCATGCTAAGAGGCTTGAGGGGTTCATCCATCTCCATAAGTGTATATTGAGGATGGTTATGGTCCTCATATATCTAAGCGTACTTGATTGCCTCCTCACATGTCTTAGGCGTATTTCTTCTTACCTCTCTCTTGATGGCTTTATCTAAGCCCCTAACAAACCATCTTGTTTTTTGAAAATCATCCAATCCCTTAAGTTTCACAATGATCTCCCTATACTGGGATATGTAGACTGGCAAACGCCTACCTCTCTAAGTGATCCTATCCCACTCATCCGAGTTCCTCTCTTCCTCATTCTTGTTGAAAATCAAGTCTCAATCATGCAAAAAGGCCACAAGTTTTGCAAGTGGACCAATCAAAACGGAGCACCCAAAGTCATGGAATAAAGTTAGAAGCTCCACCAAACTCAATCAAATTCAAATCTCATCAAATCAGCCACCAAAAAGTGCACCTAAACTGATTGGTGGGTGGTTAGCTAGATTGTAGGAAAAGTAAAACTCTATATAAGCATCATCCCACCTTTGTTTCTTGAGTTTTATGCATTCCATGAGTTTTCCCACTTAGTTTAGTGAAGTCATAAACTCCAGCAAGCAGCCCCCTTGCTTTCTTACCTCATTTTCTCATGATTTTGCTCCTCTCTATCTAGAGGTGTAGTTAGGCTTTTCCAAATCTAATTGTACGGGATTGCGGAGCATTGTTTGCTCTTGCATTTTACTCATTTTCATTGATTTCAAGGTTCATTTGGTCTCTCATATTATGCCCTGAACTTTGCCAAAGTTTCAAGTTATTTGGCTGAGTGAGTTGTGAGAAATTGCCAACTTTGTGAAGGTATATCTCTACACATAGGCAGAGAGTGTTGCAAACAGGTAGCCTATTTTATAGAGGGTGGTTCTCCCAGCTGCAATATCCATTTGGGATGATTTAAAACTTGTTGGATAGCTCTTACTACAAGTCTACAAAATTTCATTGTAAGTCTCTATACTCCTGCAGAGAAAAGTTCAGAACAATGAGCATATATCACTACTTGTGGACCTAGTGGAGGGCAGCCATCTTCCATTTTTGCATTGGGGTGTTAGAATCATCCTCCATCAGTGGTATCAAAGCCATTTTGGAGGCTTGGAGACATCAATGGAATCATATTGAAGACTTGAGGGGATCAAGACAACTCGTGGAAGCACAAGGAGGACTCATCAAAGCAAGAAGACATCAAAAGGGGGCTATGTCAATCAAGATCTCAACTAGTCGAAGGTTAGCAAGGGAGAAGCTATCAAAACGTAATATCCACACCTTCTAAAAAATACAAACACTTGAAGAGAAGCTAGAGGAGCATCTTAGAGCTCAGTATGGCTGAGTGTAATGCACAAATAGAGAAGTTAGAGAAAGGAAACTATCAACCACAGAAATTTAGAGTTAGCAACTACCTTATGGGCAAAGGATTTTGGGGATTAGTGAGTGGCACGAAGCCAATGCCTCATGCACATGATCCACCACTTCAAGGTCAGGTCAAGGCACTTAATGAATGGATAGAAAGGGATAGAAGAGTCATATTCATTCTATCCCAACATATAAGCAATAGCATGATAGGGCATATACAAGACTTCGACACATCCAAGAAGGTTTGGGAGACCTTGGAGAGATTGTACTCTTCATCAACCAAGGCAAGGAAGATTCAGCTCAAGAATGAGCTGAATAATCTTAGGAAATCACCAAGTACTAACATAAATGAGTACATTTTGAAGATTAAGGAGCTTGCAGATGCTTTAGGCTCAATTGGGAGCCCAATCAAAGAGGATGACCTTGTTGCACACACTCTCAATGGCTTGAGAGAGGATGAAAGGTGGAAATCATTCACCACATCAGTTTATGTGAGGGATTCTCTACTAGAATTTGATCAATTAGTCACACTGATGGTGACCAAGGAGATGAACCAAGGAGGTTCACAATCAAAGGGCAGCCAAGCCCAAGTTTTCTATGCAGGTAGAGGCAAAAGCAAAAGAGGTGGAAAAAACTCCCAGGGCAGAGGGAGAGGAAGGTCAAGCTCAAGCTCAAGCAACCAAGAAGGCTCCAACCAAAGCTATGGATCAAGAAGAAGAGGAAGGAGTAGAGGAAGAGGAGGAAGATCACATGGAACAGAAGCATGCGATGGAGAATGCTACAATTGTGGAAAATCAGGCCATTATGCAAGAGATTGTTGGTCCAAAGGAGGAGGCAATAAAGGATACAAAAGGAACCAAGGTAATTATGCTAGTACCTCAACAAATTCAGAAAATGAGAACTTGCTTATAATGTATGGTTCAAGTGAAAGAGTCAATTCAAATTTTATATGGTACATTGATAGTGCTTGTAGCAACCATATGAGTTGCAATAAAGATGTTTTCTTTAATTTATATTCACCCATCACTCAAGGACATGTGGAGATAGGGGATGACACTGAGCACAAGATTACACATGTGGGAGATGTTGCATTGAATGGATCTCAAAGCTCCAAGGTGTTGAAGGATGTATTGCATGTGCCAACCATCACAAAGAACTTGGTTTCGGTAGGTCAAATGGTTGAAAGAGGTTATGAGGTGAGGTTCAATGAGCAAGGATGTTTTGTTGAAGACCCCATGCAGGACTACAAGCTCATAGAAAAAGGAAAGAAGCAAGGAAGACTCTTCACCATGGAGGTAAAGCCATCAACCCCTCACACTGTCTACTTGTCAATTGGAAATAAACAGATTGCAAAAATCGACTTATGGCATAAAATAATTGGGCACATAAACTTACAAAGGATGAAGGACATGCAAAGGAAGGTCTTGGTGAGTGGTCTGCCTAATCTTACATCTCAGAATATGCAACATTTTTGCCATGCTTGTCAATCAGGAAAACAAAGCAGATTGACATTCAAGAAGGGAGCACATGTGAGCAATGAAGTGTTTAATCTCATACACACAGATGTATGGGGACCTACAAGGGAGCCATCCATTGGAGGTAATAGATATTTTGTCACATTTATAGATGACCACACACATTTATAGATGATCATTCAAGGTTTGTTTGGATGTATTGCATGGCCAAAGTCAAAGGTGTTTTACCACTTCAAGAGGTTCAAAAACCTAGTAGAGAAGGAAACAAGGAAGTATATAAAGACTCTCTGATCGGATGGAGGGGGAGAGTATTTTTCAAATGAATTTTCAGATTTTCTACATGATCATGGCATCAAAAGGCAATTCACTTGTAGGTATACACCTCAACAAAATGGGGTGGCAGAAAGGAAGAATAGATACATAGCAGAAGTGGCTAGATCTTTGTTAAATGAAATGAATGTTCCTAACTCTTATTGGGCTGATGCAACAAATACAATCATATACATTATGAATAGGTGTCCAATCTCAGGAGTACATGGAGTTACACCTTATGAACCTTTGTGTGGTAAGAAACCCAACCTTTCACATCTCAAAGTATTTGGTTGTGTGTGTTATGTTCACATACCTCAAGAGTTGAGACACAAGTTAGACTTGAAGGCAGATAGGTCTATATTTCTTGGATATTCTTCAGAGAAAAAAGGTTTTAGATGTTATAACCCTTGCAGTAAAGAGCTTAAGGTATCTAGGGATGTAATATTTGATGAGTTGCAGCCTTGGTATGGTAGCAAAGATGTGTTACAGGTTGACGACGCATATGAAGCCGAGAAGAAGTTCAAAGAGCAGCAACAAAGCATGGAGACAAGTGGTCCAACCACTTCAAGCACACCATCAGAGGAGAGTACTACATCAGCTTGGCATGGAAGGACAAGGAATGAAGCTCATTCAAGTGAATGAAGTAGCAAAGGAAAGGAAAAGGCAAATGACAAAGACCATCGATGGGTAGGCATGGAATCTACAAGTGATGAAGATATGGAAAAATTAGAAACTCCAAGATTTAAAGCATCTAAAAAAAGGCGGAGCAGATTCCTACCACCTAATGGTGAGGTAAGGTCATCCAATAGGTTTAAATACCCTGTTCAAAGGTTAACTTATGATTCATTCATTGCAAGACACTATGCCTATATGAGTCAAGTTATAGCTTGCGAAGAACCTAACTTTTTTGAAGAAGCAAATAAGCATAGGGAATGGATCGAGGACATGGAGGAGGAATTCAAAGCACTTGAAGAAAATGATACTTGGCCATTGGTGCCAAGAACAAAGGACATGAAAGTCATTGGAAACAAATGGGTGTACAAGGTAAAGAGGCATGCAGATGGGAGCATCTCTAGGTATAAAGCAAGGCTGGTTGCCAAAGGCTTTGCTCAAAACTATGGCATAGACTTTGAGGAAACATTTAGTCTAGTAGCTAAGATGTCCACCATCAGAAGTTTGATTGCAATTTCAGCCTCAAAAGGTTGGAAGATGTACCAGTTGGATGTGAAGAATGCTTTCCTAAATGGAGAGCTTAAAGAGGTAGTATTCATAGACCAGCCCCAAGGCTTTGAAGATGAGAGGTTTCCACATCATGTATGCAGGCTAAAGTTTATGGACTCAAGCAATCCCCAAGAGCTTGGAACCAAAGACTTGTGGACTAATTGGTAAAATGTGGATACAATCAGAGTCATGCAGACCCATCACTCTTTGTGAAGAAGGAAGGTAGCAAAATTGTTTTCATTTGTATATATGTTGATGATTTGATCATTACAGGGGATGATGAAGCAAACATCAAGGACATAAAGAGGAAGCTTGGATGTGATTTTAAAATCTCAGATTTAAGGATTTTAAGGTACTTCATTGGTATTGAAGTACTATATAAAGAGGAAGGTATATACTTGATGCAAAGGAAATACATTCTTGATCTTTTGAAGAAGTTTGGCTTGTGTGATTGCAAGCCCATTTCAAATCCATTAGAAGTAAATGTTAAACTAAGTGCTCATGAAGGTGAAGGAGTGAAGGATGTGACATTTATAGGTCAATAATTGGTTCTCTCTTGTATGCTACTATGACAAGACCTGATATTGCACATGTAGTTGGAGTGTTATCTCAATTTTTGCAAGCACCAAGAGTACCTCATCTTGTTATAGCCAAAAGGGTACTTAGGAACCTCAAAGGATCAGTGAATGAAGGTTTATATTATCCATTTGATGATGGATTAAATGTACAAGCTTATTGTGATGTTGATTGGACAGGTTCCAAAGATGACAGGAGGAGCACTAGTGGATATGTTATCATGCTAGGGAAGAAGACCATCTCATGGATGTCAAAGAAACAACCAACCGTGGCTCTTTCATCAATTGAAGCTCAGTATAGAGGCTTAGCACAAGTCTCATGTGAGCTTATGTGGCTTAAGAAGTTGTTTGTTGATCTTGATTTGCAGGTTAAGCAAGTACCTATGTTTTGTGAGAACATAAGTAGCATATGCTTGGCTCAAAATCCGGTGTTCCATGCAAGGTCGAAGCATATAGAAGTGCATTACCACTTTATTCGAGAGAAGATCATGTCAAAGGATGTCAAGGTAGAGCATGTCAATACAAAGGACCAATATGCAGATATGTTTACCAAAGCATTGGATGGATTAAAGCTACAACACTTCAAGGCATGCATTGGAATGAAGGGCCTAGGCATTGAGACTTGAGGGGAGTGTTGAAAATCAAGTCTCCATCATGCAAAAAGGCTCAACCATGATTTTTGCAAGTGGACCAATCAAAAAGGAGGACCCAAAGTTGTGGAATAAAGTTAGAAGCTCCACCAAACTCAATCAAATTCAAATCTCATCAAATCAGCCACCAAAAAGTGCACCTAAACTGTTTGGTGGGTGGTTAGCTAGATTGTAGGAAAAGTAAAACTCTATATAAGCATCATCTTGCCTTTGTTTCTTGAGTTGTATGCATTCCATGAGTTTTCCCACTTAGTTTAGTGAAGTCATAAACTCCAGAAAGCAGCCCCCTTGCTTGCTTACCTCATTTTCTCATGATTTTGCTCCTCTCTATCTAAAGATGTAGTTAGCCTTTTCCAAATCTGATTGGACTAGATTGCAGAGCATTCTTTTCTCTCTCATTGTATTCATTTTCATTGATTTCAAGCTTCATTTGGTCTTTCATACTATGCCCTGAAATTTGCCAAAGTTTCAAGTTATTTGGCTGAGTGAGTTGTGAGAAATTGCCAACTTTGTGAAGGTATATCTCTACACATAGGCAAAGAGTGTTGCAAACAGGTAGCCTATTTTGCAGAGGGTGGTTCTCCCAGATGGAATATCCATTTGGGATGATTTAAAGCTTGTTGGGTAGCTCTTACAGTCTACTACAAGTTTGCAAAATTTCATTGTAAGTCTCTATACTGGTGCAGAGAAAAGATCAGAACAGTGAGCATATATCACTGCTTGTGGACCTCGTGGAAGGCAGCCATCTTCCATTTTTTCATTGGGGTGTTAGAATCATCCCCCATCAATTCTCAGGGAGAAACTCTTTCAAGAAAAGAGTTTTAAAGTGATCCCAATCCGTAGGGATGGAATTCGCCTCCTTGAGCCTCATCCACCACTTATAAGCAAGCACGCCAAGCAAGAGACTTGCCTCTAGCACGTCGTACTCAAGTGGGGTGCCCTTCGATTGATGCAAGTCATTCCACTTCTGCAAAAAAGTGTCAATATCATCCTTATTTCTCTCACGGTCATTCCTCATAAATATAGGCGGCTTAAGGTCTTTCAAGAGGGGAGCTTCTCTAGAACTCTCTCCTTTATTCTTACTAGGAAAAGAAACATCCTTCCTAACCATGTCTATAGGAAGAGTAGGCATTTCTCTTTCCTTTCTAGCTAGGAAAGGGATGACATGTGCTCACAAACTCATGGTATAGACTATGAGGAAACATTCTCACCAGTTGCAAAGATTACTACAATGAGGACATTGATAAGTGTAGCTACTACAAGGAATTGGAGACTCTTCCAACTTGATGTAAAAAATGCATTTCTAAATGGTTGGATAAGTGAAGAGGTATACATGTCACAACCTTCAGGTTTCGAAAACCCTAATCATGCATCTTATGTTTGCACACTTAAGAAAACATTATATGGACTGAAACAAGCTCCTAGAGCTTGGAATTACATGTTGGTTACATACCTTCAAGATCAAGGGTTCAGACCTAGCAACTCAGATCCTTCTCTATTCATCAAAAGGGATCACAATGAGGTTATCTATCTATGTGTGTATGTAGATGATATTATTATGACAGGTGATGATCTGAATGGCATTCAAAAGATCAAGAGACACATGCAAGAGGAGTTCAAAATCAGTGACTTAGGTGAGCTCACATATTTCCTAGGTATGCAGGTGATATACATAGATGAAGGAATGTATTTGACTCACAGAAGATACATTCAGGATCTACTTCTTAAGTTCAAAATGGATAACACTAAACCTACACATACACCTTTGGAGATGAATCATAAACTTAGTGTATATGAAGGTGAGAAAATTGAAGACATTAAAGAATATCAAAGCTTGGTAGGTAGCTTGATATATGATACTCATACAAGGGCAGACATCTCATATAGTGTGGGAGTGCTTAGTCAATTCATGCACTCATCTAGAGGGTACTTAAGTATCTCAAAGGTACAATCAATGAAGGTATATTCTATCCTTACTCTTCAGATTTGGATATCAAAATCTATTCAGATGCAGATTGGACATGAGCTAAGGATGATAGAAGAAGTACCTCAGGTTACTTAGCAGTTGCAGGCTTGAAGCTAGTGTCATGGAGTTCCAAGAAACAACCAACAATTGCTTTATCCTCAACTGATCAAGCAGAGTACAAAGGTTTGACCATAGCAACTCAAGAGGCAATATGGTTAAAAGCATTGTATATAGATTCAGGACTTGTGAGTTCCAAACCTCACATATTTGGAGATAAGGTAAGTTCCATTAATCTAGCAACAAACCCTATTGTCCATGCAAGAACCAAACACATAGAGGTTCATTACCACTTCCTCAGGGAGAAGCTCATGGAAAAGGAGATTGACATTTCTTTTGTTCCAACTGAAAAGCAAGTAGCAGATATGATGACAAAGACACTTGATGGAATAAAGCTTTGTAGATCCAAAGCTATGGTAGGTATTCAACTTATTAGAGAATGAAAACTCAAGCATACTTTAGCTTGAGGGAGAGCTGTTGGAACATCAAGCTTACACTATGCTTGAGGTGTATTTGATCTACATCAAAAGCTATCGCTTGGATTACGTCAAAAGAATATTTGTCTGCTAGAGAGTTCTTTTACTTATGCTCACCTATTGTGTTTTTTTTTCCTGGATCTTTTACAAATGTAAAAGCCTAAAGCTTTACACATGTAAAAGGATAAATAGAGAGCCCATACTCCATGAATTTGTGGTGGTTAAGTTGTAATCAATCAATCAATCAATCACCTAAAAGTAGATCAAACTAGATCTTCACTTTTCCTAGATTGTAGAAAGTAAATTGATTCCCTCCAACAACCTTTTCCATCTTCATTTGACTTCAAAATCCACTTGTAGAATTTGTGGAGCACTTCACACGGCTATATAAAGACTTCAAATCACTTGTACATTACATGGAAGCAATATACATACACTTGTGACCGTCATTGTCTTGCTCCGTCATTTTTTTGCATCATCTTATTCAACAATAGTAAGCTTGTAGAGGCTACTACTCTCTCTATAGAGATACAAATTGAAAAAGTCATAGTGTCTACTTTATGCCTGTAAATTTTCAAAGCATTTGGTCTAGAATATTGGGAGAAATCTCAGTTTTTTTGTCTCGGGGTCAATCTCTACATATTCCTAAAAAATAGGAAGTACCACTATTGAGTGGTTGATTCATTACAAAAGCATATTTTTCCTATTCCTTGTACTCTTGTGCATCCTATACGCTCAACCCTATTTGTATCACTTCCATGAAAGGATTTTTTCTAATTGTAATCACACTGGTCGCTATGAGCATTTGAAGTTCATTGTCTCATCCAAAGTTAGTAAGTTTTTTAGCTAATCGATGTGCAAACCTATCTGTTTTTGTATCGACTCTTTCTCCTTGATGCTTCAAAGTCCATAGTGGATTCTATTGCACTTATCCCATGCTTATAAGGTCTATTTCAGTCTCCATAAGCTCAAGGGCTGATCTTGTGCTGATTGGTTGGACCTAACTTCATCGCTTCACAACTCACCTTTCTACCTCCTACAAGCTTCTCCAAGTTTTTTTAATATACACCTCAACAGAATGCAGTTGCTGAATAGAAGAACATGTCACTCATGGAGATGGCAAGGTGTATGGTCAAGAGTCAAGCTTTACCACATAGTTTCTAGCTTGAGGTTGTCATGTGTGTAGCATATGTACTTAATAGGTGTCCCGCTAAAGTATTGTAGTCATATTGTAGAATTTAAGGCTGATTTGCATGCCTCTTTTGAGATGTCACATTTAGGACATTCGCATCATCATTTGGGCATTCAATCTATGCAAATTGACGGGGGAATATTGTTGGAATTCGAGGTCTGCGTAATCATGCAAACAGCACAAGGAAGGAGAAGAAGTCGGAGCAAAAACACACAATACTGAATGTATTACCACTAGAATGTACAAAGATATGTAGCCTGTTAGGGCTATAGGCGTATATACAAGCCGGGGGAGAAAACCTCCTAAAAAGGGAAAAAACTGCCCTGACGGTCCTATGTGTTCACACACATCACCACCTAAATATATCAACAAATCCCTCCCAGGAGTGATGTAGTGAACAAGGAGTTGGCACTCATGCATAAGGAAGTGTCAAGCTATGTGGAATCAATCCACAAAAGGAAGTAAGCCCAAAGCTTTGCAGAAAGCTTCAAACTTTGCCCTAGGCAGATCCTTCGTGAAAAGGTATGCAAGGTTCTCCTACATGGGCACATATGCCAAGCTAATCTCTCCATCAGATAACCTTTCCATGATATAATGATAATGCACCTCAATGTGCTTAGTGCGAGCATGGAACACATGGTTTCTCACAATTGGCAATGCTTTCTAATTATCAGTGAAGATGGTGGTGGCAAAAGAATGACCAAGACCTAAATTAGCCATAAGACGTCTGAGCCACACACACTCAACACCCACTATGAAAGCTTCCCTATACTCATCCTCATACATGAGCTACCAAGCATGATGCAAAAGCCATTGGTGGACACACGAGTGTCATAGCAACCAACCTAGTTAGAGTCAAAAAAAGCATGTAAATATGGCAATATTGATCCCCCCTTGGGATATAAAACAATCCAAGTAGTCGGGTACCACTCAAGTAGCGAAAGATGCACTTAATCACCTACCAATGCTTGATACTTGGGCAATGCATAAACCTGCTCATTTGTGAGACAGCAAAGTGAATATGTGGCCAAGTAATGCATAATTAAACCAAGCATCCAATAGCCTACTAATAAAGAATAGCATCAAATGCATCTCCAGCATCATGAAGACTCAGTCGTAAATCTATCTCCATAGGAATGGCAATAGGTTTACAGTCTCCAAGGCCAAAATGTTGCAATAATGTATCAATATATTTCGCTTGACACAAAGCTATTTTGCCATCAACTTGCATAAACTAAATGCCCAAATAATGATGTAAATGCCCCAAATCAAACATCTCAAATGAGGCATGCAGATCAGCCTTAATATTAGTAATATGCTTCTCATGAGGATCAGTGAGCAGCATATCATCAACATACACAATAATGATCAGAAGCACATCATTAGCACGCTTAACATATAAGGGGCTCTCAGTTGGAATGTTCTCAAAACCATGTGCAATCAGATAGGCATGTATCTTTTCATACTAAGCATGTGGTGCTTGCTTCAAACCATATAATGCCTCTTTCAATCCGCACACTTAGTTTTCATGCCCTTTTTGCACAAAGCCACGGGGCTGAAAAACATACACTTCTTAATGCAAGTCACCATTCAAAAATGTAGTTTTAATATCCAACTGATGTACATTCCAACCATGATGAGTTGCAAGTGCACATATGCTACGAACAATAGTCATTTGACAAGTAGGAGCAAAGGTTTCATCAAAGTCAATGCCTCTTTCTTGAGCATAACTCTTTGCAACAAGCCTAGCCTTGCCCTGTCAACTTTTCCATCAGGCTTACACTTCAGCTTGTATACCCACTTAGTGCCAATGGCCTTCTTGCCAGGAGGCAAGTCACATAAAGACCTGGTACCATTCTTCATTATAGCATCATATTTAGATTGCATAGAAGCCATCCAATTTTTTGAAAAAAAAAATTGTGCTTCATAAAACGAAACAGACTCATTCTCATCATAGAGACTAGAGGCAGCTATATCATAGCAAGCTGTATATACATGTTTACAAGGCGCCTCAAGTTTAGTCAGAGAGGACACCATTTCAGGTTTCTGCAGGCATAGCAAATCAAAGTGTGCATGCCAAAGCTTTACATTTGAGATAGCCTAAGAATCTTGGACTAAACATGCTGAATCATCCATAGATTTTGCATAGTCAATGAGCTTATATAGCCCATGACATAAAATGCAAGAAACAATAATAACATCGCCATTTGAGAGATCATGAATTGTACATCCGTCATCAACAAGTTTGACAGCCTAAAAAATCTTGGCTGATGTTAAAACTAACAACAGATTTTTCTTGATTCTTGGTACATACAAAACATCTGACTATGTGAAAGAACTACCATCACTAGTACTCAGAATGACCTTATCAACTCCAATTACATGATAAGAGGAGTTGTTAGCACATGTGATAGTATGTTCAAGTCAACTCAAGAAACTATGTTGCAAGGTAATATGTTTGGTTGCCCCATTATCAAAGTACCAAACATCTGCACTTATCATGAGAAGATAAGTCATAGCCGCATACAATAGTAAATGCTCATTCTTCATTTTCAACAAGATTAGCAGAGCCCTCTATTTTAGGTATAGAGGCCTCTACAACAACCATTCAAGCCTCTTTCTTCTCTGCCTCTTTTGTAGCCAATTTTGGACAAATCTTTATGACATGATCATTTCCCTTACAGTATCCGCAAAATTATTTTTGTTTTTTTGTTTTCTTCTCATCTTTGTCTTCCTTTTTCCACTATGCAACATTAGCACATTTCTACTTACTAGTAGAGGATCTCCATTTACCTTTACCTTTCTAACTAGCTAGAAAAGCTTGACCTACAACACGCATAATGGACATGTTGTTCTTGGACTGATCTTCTTGTAACAAAATAGAGAGTAACTCCTCAAATGTTAAGGCATTCGGATTGCCTTTCATCATCAGATAAAGAGTAAAACCAAAACCCTGATATGAATCTAGAAGATCCTTAAGAATAGTCTCCACAAGTGAACTATTTGGTAAGAATTCATCAACAAAAATCAACAGTTTCTTCAAATATTTGATCTTTTTCAAAAAATATCCATAGAATTTTCTTTATTCATATGCTTACTCTCCAACTGTTTTCGGAGGTAAGAAACATGAGCCTCATTTCTTGCTTGGTATAAAGTGGTAATTGTATCCCACATATCCTTTGTTGTTTTGCAAGAGTGAATGTGAGGGATAATGGCATGTTTGAAAGACAAAGCTATCAATGCATGTGTCTCAGCATCTCTTCCATCCCAAACAAAGTTGCTCTACAATAGGTGAAGTAGGAAGTGGAGCACAAATAGGAATTTGAATATCATATCTTCAACACCATCTACATCACCTTCAATAGTTATATTTGCAAGTGTAGTAGCATGTTTTTCAACAAAGTGCACAATATTCCACAGCACTTTTCCTACCAATACATAAAGCATCATATATGCCCACAATGAGTAATTAGTACCATCCAACCTATCCTCAATGGCCAACATATAAAATACATCATTGCTTTCAGTCATGACCACTAACTAGATACCGTGATGCAAAAAAATGATTGTATCTCTAAAAGTTGAATAGAACCACCCTCTTGAGCTTTGCTAATACCTGTAGCAGACTTCAAGGTGCTTGTATTGGCAAACCGAAACCTGTATGTATGTTCGGCAAAGGATGAAATTGCCTACATAGGCATTATGATAGTGTGTTCGGAGGCTGAAACAAGTTCATATCAAAATTTTGAAGCCACGTACCGAAGCTGTTTTGAACTCCTAATTGCCCCAAGTATGCTCAACAATTTTCATGTGATTCTGAGACTATGATGGATGGGGTGTTGACGACACCCTAGATGAAGTAGCGACCTACTTTGATACCAATTGTTGGAGTTTGAGGTCTATGAAAGCACACAAACAACAGAAGGAAGAAGAAGAATCTTGGAGCACAACACAATACTAGATGTATTGCCAAGTGAATGCACAAAGATAAGTGACCCATCATGATTATAAGCGTCTATACAACCCAAGAGAAAAAATCTCCTAAAGAGGATAAAAAGTGTCCCACTGTTCCTAAGTGTGTTCACACACATCACTACCAAAATATATCAACTATCTTTGCCTTGCCAAGTAAAAAATTTATTGAAGCCACTTGCATCATCCCTAGATCCACTAGATATCTCTAAGAATTCCAATGCTATATGTTAAACTAATATATGGCTAAGTCCGAAACTTTAAAAAAAATTGTCAAGTTTGCAAAACAAACAAACAAGAATGGAAAAAATTTGCATGAGAATTGATACAATTGTGTTGAAACCAAGTATGCATCCAAAATACATCCCTTGCATGGTTGAACTATGAAATATGATAGAATTTTCTTTGTAAGTAGATTATATGATCATAAAAAATATGTTTAACATAAACATATCATTGTTCAAAATTGCATTAAAAAATGCATGAAATCATAATTGCATAGTCTCCAAATACATTTCTCACTACATGTACCTAGAACACCAAAAAAACCAACTTGGCTAGCGTGCACCTATTGATCCACTATCTCAATTCTCTATGGTCAAGGTAGGATATGTCTTCCACCGAAGAGATCCCGATATCTAGATGTCTTCTAGCTAAGACAACATCACCATGACCCTTTTCAGCACATAAGGAAGTCTTTATGAAAATCATAATCACCATGTCAAAAACCACATAGATATACACTAGTGCTATCCATAAAAACATACATAGTGAATGCTCAATATGTATATGCGAGACAAAAAATGCAATATGATTGTACTCAAGACAAACTGTATGCCAAAACTTTCCTTCTAAGGGGCCATGGGCATTGATATATATCAAGGAGAGAATTATCGACAATAGTGGTGAATGCTCTCATCACAACCTTAACTAAAATGAATGACTATAGTGAAACAATGCACCAAGAACTTTTAAATGGCTCTAAACGTCATCCAAGAACCACTTCGAACAAGCTCTAAGAGTCCAAGAGAGATCTTTCAAGAACCAAAGAATGCTCAATGTAAGAAGAAGCTTTGTCTCCCTCCCCCCTCCTCCCCACATCACCAAGTGAGAGTAATTAATGGAAGAAACTGCTAGTTAAGCCAACTCTAGGAATGATAGTACCAGGATGGGTGATCTCCCTACAAGTCTCTCCTTCATGAACCTTGATCAATGAATTCCTCCTCACGTGCATCCGATAGCACCATAAGTGAATCCGCTGACAAGCAAACGACAAGGAATGCCAAGGAAAGAACAACTTTATGTTAGAAAATATCTCTAAAGATTTTAGTAGGATTTCAAGATTTCATCCTATAGAACAGTATAGATGGCCCTCCATTGTATGTCTTAGAGAACCCTATTTACACTTTCCATGAAACTCTAAGCCTTGTAAATTACCATGAGTCTCTTAAAGGCTTCTAATTGAAAGATCTCCTTTTTGCCCCTTAGGGGAAAGGCTTTCCATCATTTATGATTGTACTATGTAACTGCGTTTTGGGGTGCCTCTTCCCATGTCTTTGAGGACTTTTATTTTTTTAGTGTTAATTCATTTCTTTGCTTTAGCTTCTAAATGAACAAGCATTCCACGATTGAAATGATCTCACTCTTTAGTTGGCCATCCTGGTTGGAAGGACATAGGGATTCTCACTCTTTTATTCTCCCCCCACCCGGTGTCCCCTAAAGGCTCTAACCTCGTGTGTTCTTTATGGAAGAGTTGGAACAAGGCCAAACAATTCATCAGAAGTCAGTGATGAGTGGAAGTGGGCGGTTGGGATAAGACAAAATGACTCTATCTAGTTCTCGATCAATGGCATTAGGGGGGTGGAGTCTTGGAACCTCTAAACTGCAAAGCGCTTATGGAATAAGGGGTTCAAACAGTGGAAACAGCTCTGGAAACAAGAGACCAGCCAGTGGATTAGGTTCGAAGACTTAGACCCGAGACATAGAGTTACCCCCGAGGAATGGACTCTTCTTCAAGGCAGGTGTTTAGCATGGGATAGCTCAACTACCCGCCTTCTCTACGGACAGGATCTTCCTTGCCTGGAGGGCCTCAAATGGAGCAATGGCAAGAAAATATCCAGAATCCCCAACTTCAAAGAGGACTTAGATGTTCATCAAACCCTTAACAAGAAGTGGTACCTTTCTTGGACCAAACTTCGATGGGAACTAAAGTTCATGTCTATTTGGCACCCCCTAATTGAGATCAAAAAGTCCGTTCTCAAGTGGCAAATCTTGCATAAGGGAATCTGGTCCAATGCAAGGGCTAACAAAATCTGTGGTGTTCTGCCATGGTGCAAGCGTTGCCATCGATGCATCGAAGATTTAGTTCACATGTTCTTCGATTGCCCCAAGTCCCGTGTTATCTGGCATCATGTGACACTTGAGACTCACGAAACGAATCAATTGGCAACAGGCGCTCTTGGGTGAGGCGGTCGGCTGCTCATCGAAGTTGTGGAATGCCATCAGGGGTGAGACTCTTTGGGAGATTTGGAGGGAGCAATGTGCTGTCAATTTTGGCCAAACTCCTAAGGAATGGTCAATTGAGAAAACCTTGTTTCTCCTAGGTAAAAGAATCTCCTGAGATAAGAGATCTCCACCGTCTAGACATCATTGTATTTATCTCCTCGAAAACAAGTTGAAACCCAAATGGGTCCCACATGAGGGAGATGATAGATTTCTCCGCTTCATTTGTAATGCCCTCTAGCTTGCCATACTCCTCCCCTCCATTGTGGGATTTGGGGCGTCTCATGGGCACTAGTCCCACTTACTTGTAACTTTTCTTCTTTAATTAAAATTTGGGGGACTCCATGGGCACTAGTCCCACTTATTTTTAATTAAAATCCAGGAGAATAGGCTAATGCCCAACTTCCTTTTATTAAAAAAAATTGATCTAAATATGAAAATCAATCGCGGTTTTCTGTTTGGGACTAAGGGACAAGCGACGTCAGGCACACTTATTAGCGCTGAGTAAAGACGCAACTTAGGCTCGTTTCAGACTGAGACTCCGGAACAGGAGCCGCTGGGGAGCCGATTCCGGGTGGAATCGCATCATCTGCTCAACTGTTCCAGCCATACATTCACACAGGCCGGCGGAAGAAAAGGGAAATTTTCATGTTGAAATCCTAGGTGGCCGAGGGAAGCCGCTTGGGGCGTGAGGGGAGGGTCGGAACGATGAAGAGGGATATGTTCCATGACCTGGCAATGAAATCGTGTTGTGCCGCCGCTCGTTCTGAATGACGACCCTCAATGTTCCACTATCTGGCACATTTTGATTGCATGAGATTGTGAAAAATAACGTGCCGCCGCTCAATGTCAATTGAGCCTTATTAGCGCTGCAAAGGCTAACAGCTCATTTGCTGCTCATTCACAACGCATTGACGGGGTCTATAAATCATGAAACCTCTCTGCGCGCCTCACCAACATTCGGCAATCAAACGAAGGGATTAAGCACTCCACATTTGTTTCTTAAAACGTGTGTGTGTGTGTGTGTGTGTGAGAGTGAGAGAGAGAGAGAGAGAGAGAGAGAGAGAGAGAGAGAGTCAGTGTGTGTGTGTGTCCGGCATAATCCAACGATTCCTGCTTGGAAAGAAAGAAAAGGTCATGCCGAATTCCAAGATTGGAAGCTAGAAAACCTGTGGACATACATATTTCAATGCACAGCATATTTTGGGCTGCATAATTTGAGCTCGAAGACGGACACACAGATATTACTGCATTGCATGACGCAAATGATGCGACAACCGTGGAAATTTGATTATGGTCACGTACAGATCCCACTTCCATGCATATTCCGCCACAAATTTTCATCTCGGATGACGAATTGGAACCGTGAAATTGGCGCCAATTCACAGCTCTGGAAGTGAAACATGTGGCGAAACCTCATGGTTGAAGATCAGAACCACAAGCTGATTCAACCCATACAGACCGTATACTAGATCGAATGCGTAGGGACTAGAAGCTGGAGTAGGTGGATGACACACAAGCTACAGCAAACCAAAAATGCTCCCACTATCCCTTCAAAACAGTTATTCCAAATATGTTTGCCCATTTAGGAAAAAATAAAAGTACACCGATGCCATATGCAATACATTAAAGAAAGCGTGAATTTGCTTAAATGATATTACAGTTGAATAATATTACAATTAGAACCAAATTAAAAAAATGTGGCACTGTCTCCTTCACTCGATGAAACCTCACCTAGGCCACCTTTATTTTCCTGAATAAGGCAGGCCCTTGTAAAATCAGCAGACTATACTTATGGTACAATTTATTGTCCTTGGAACAGATTTAATTGGAGAAACATACCGTCTGTCACAAGCACTAAATTTCTCTTACAAAATCAATAGAGTATCCAAGATCTTGAAATGAAAGAGCCACAGTAAATCCGTCATCAAACAGCCCAAGCAGTTTAAGCAGGAAATGATACAAAGCTTCAACGTGCTCCTCTCCTACTATGGTCAAAACTTGTCCTTCTGCACAAAGTTCAAATCCGTCCTTCAGTCCTTTGGAGCTTAGGACAGTCGTTTACAAATTGAAAATATCAGTCCATTGATGGCAATCTAGCATTATTCCTTTAGACTTGGTCAGATCTGCAATCGTACACTGAGTCGGATCTGCAGAGGCAAAGGAGACACCGAGAAAGAAAGGAAGCATGCCTATGAACATGATATATATCAAGCCACAAAAAAGGTCTATGGAACTCTGCTGCCAAGCAAACTTGGACCTGCATTATATTCAATGACCGAAATTACACATTTGAATAAAGACCATGCCATAATCCACATACTTTGTCCAGTAATCTCTGTACTGAATCATTGCAACATCCAGCCATGGTTTCATGTTCCCACTGTAATGAATGACACCTGCCCTCTTCAGCTGGGCTGAGCCGATATTGGGGTCATGACCAAGTCCAAGGACATGCCAAAATGAGTCCAAAATCTTTGTTTTCTTGTGGAACGTGACTAACCCAGGTGGAAGGAGGTCTCCAAGCTTCCATAAAGCCTGATTTTCATTCTGATTTCCATAAAATAATGCACACTTGAAATTATGTACTTGTAGTAATTTACATGTATGCCCTCATCTATAGACCCAAAAAAAAAATGAAAGGAAAGGGATTAACTCACTTGCGTCTGCCAGTAATGATATTCCTCTGTGCATTTCATCTTCCTCCACGTGTCCAAGTCGAACACGTTCACACCATATGCCCAAGCGCAAGAGTCGGGATCAAACTTCTCTTGTATGAGTGGGTGAGAGAAATTCATAAAATTGCCATAATGTTGATTGAATGCTGAGCAGGTTTCTACAGCTGCATTGACTTTGCCTTCCATATCCATCAGAAAGAGGGGAGTCAGATCCTTTTGGACCACAACATCATCCTCAAGAAGTACAACCCTGTGTAGCTTTGGAAACATCTCAGAAAGATAAAATCTCAAATGCTTTAGCATAATCCTGTACTTGATAAATTTGTACTTGTAATCAGCCTCAAGCTGTTGTAAAAGAGGCACATATGAAGCCTTAATAACTGAAAAATCATCCATGGACTTCACTTCTATGTTAGTATTGTTGATCAGAGAGCTATTTTTGAACCAGACTTTCATAACCCAGAAGTTCATTTTATCAGTTACAATATGAAAAACATATTTCTCGGGATGGTCTGCATTGAAGACAGTTGAATTAACCACCACAGATGCTCCCAAAACATTATCAGAGAAGATCACATAATGATAAAGAGAAGGATCATGGAAACTTCTTGAAGTCACTTCATCATCAAGTTCAGCATATTTCTCCTCATTTGAAATTCGTTCTTCCAAAAGCCGCATGGAAAGACAATGTAAACTCTTTGGAGTAGATCTGGCTGCTATCAAGCTTGAAAACTCCCCTTGCTTTTTAGCTCTAGAAAGTTGGTCAGTTACTGCAAATATGGTGTCTTCAAGCTTCTGAATTTTTATCTGATTATCAAAGAGTTCTTTGGCATCAGTCATCAGCTGTCGGATAACCTTAATCCTGTCTCTAAGCTCTTTCTCTAGGATCCTTACAGCCTCTTCATCCACTTTTGTAGAATCATCTTGCAAGGCCTGGATCTGGGGTCGAGATAGTACCTCATTCACTGCATTCGCTTGATCCACGAAACTGTCCAGTTGCTTAACTGCATCTAGCTTGGCACGCCGAGCATGGTTGGCATATGTATTGAGCAGATGTATATAATCCCTTGCCTGTTTGAATAAAGCTTCAATTTTGTCCTTAGCTGGATCTTCATCTGACTGCAATGCTCTTATTGTTCGAGCAACATAGTCATGAAGATGGGATGATCTCACCTGTGTTTTCGCAACTCGTGCCTGTTCAAAAGGATTCCATGAAGATTACCGACATGTCAAAATTTCAATCCTCTAAAATGTAAAAACTTCACTCCAGTATACTACGTAGTATTCTTATAGGAAGATGAAAATTGTTCCATTATGAAGTCTTCTGCTTTAAGGCTTAGCTTATGTTATTACCTTCGGTGTATTTCTGAATTAAAACGTTCTTGAAATTTATTGAAGCACTACAGTACATCAAGCACGTCATCTATGGAGGAAAGGATGTGAACATTTGCAAATGATTGAATCAGAGGGATCATGAAATAGCAGGATCGGTAAACGAGACGTTCAAGATTCAAGATTACGAATCTCCAAACACTCCGTCTATCTCACCGTACAATTCATAATAGCGACGTCAAAACTGTCCACGCTCTGGAATCATTATTTAAATGTGTAATACAGGAAGCCTAGTAGCCATAGCATAAACGAAGATCAACTGCCATTTCTGTCTCACCACAATCCCAAAAAGGAGGGGGGAAGAATATGAAAGTCAATCATGTAGATCAAAACAAGCTAGGCTGTTCAACAGCAGATCTACCTGATATCCGACCAAGAAAAGAGAGACAAAAAGGATTGGACTTCATAAGCCCCTACAATCGAAGTACTCACAGGGTGAAGAACAGGTTCTGAGCCGTTATAAAGCACTAATGCGGCAGCGGTTACGAAAACGAGGACCAGCATCGTAGGAACGAACAGGCGATGAGCTGAAGCCTTGGGGGCGCCATACCGATTGCCGCTACGAATCCGCATTACCTGTCTTTCAGAATGCACTATAGAGATGCTAGCTCCTCCTGTCTACAACTAATACAAAATAGCAGCCAGCACAGCGGCTGCAAAACACGTTAGTCAATGACTTAAGACGGAAACATGGAGCTGGGCAACGGCAATGTCTGGAAGGAGGAAATGATCTGCGAAGGTCCTTGTTGGTGAGAAGGGGAGCTGCAACTTCAGCTTTCCTGGACAGTCAGCGTGCTCCCTGGATTTCTGGGAACTCAAGACCTTCCTAACTGGTAAAGATCAAGGATTCAGCTCAAAGATCAAATACGCACTTTGGATAAATGCTCTGCAGTCGTTTACGTTAATCCATGACTGTGAGACTTCCACAACCCACATCCATTATCCTAATCGAGGTATGCTCTCCGAACTCTTCACTGTTTTATCTTCATAGCTTTTCCTTTGAGGAGTTCGACCTCAGGCTTACCCCTTTCAGTTGTCGGCTAAACAGAAAAGGAAGGCCATAGTATTCGCATTACCCTCCTTATGCTGAAAAGCATGATATAATATGGCATAATATTTTTTTTGAAGTTACAATGAATTGGAAATAATTCACACACCCAACCTTGGTTGTAAGGTAGACCCACCCAAAGCGTCGTCGAGCAGCCAATCGCTTCTCCCAGCAGAGCTTGTTTCCAGCTGATATTCTTCTGCAATCTAATTTTCTTTCCGAAAATCTGCCAAAGCTTATTAGAGTTGGGACGAGTATAGAAGATGTGACCAACATCTTCAATGGACCGGTAACAGCACTTGCACCAAGGAGATGCCCCACAAATTTTGCTAGCCTTTAGGTTGAAACAGATTCCTCGATGAAGAATTTGCCATAAGAGGACAACCTTTTTGTTTTCAACAAAAGGGTGCCATAAAGCCATGAACTTCATATCCCACCGCAGTCGCGTCCATGAGAGGCACCATTTCTTGTTGAGCTTGACCTCATGATCCATGTTTCCTTTGATATTCGCGATATCCGTTAGGCTATTGCCATTATGCCATCAGAGACCCAGCGAACTCGGCGAGTCGTGTCCCATGAGAAGACTCCCTCTGGAAGATCTGGCAAAAAAGATGTGTTTATAACTTTGACAACTCCCCCAAAGAGTGGTCGATTGAGAAATCATTGTTCCTCCTTGATAAAAAAAATCGCCAACTGTAAGAAATCCCCCCCTTTCAGGCATCATAAAGTGCTCCTCCTAGAAACCAAGAGTAGACTTGTCAAGAAGAGGTAATGCACCACATATTATTATGGGACATTAAGAATTTGAAGGCCAATCAGTGTGTAGCCCAAGAGCCCACTAATCTCTACGGCATAAAAGCTCACTTGGTGTAGACCAAGGGACTATTCTTGGTTTGAACCTTCCATAGGTACTACTATCTTGACCAATCACTTATAGACCCTCTAAATTGCATGCATATTAGCTTGCTTGTTTGCCGCATTGTCCAACTTGATAATAGAAGCCTAATCATCACTCTTGTTTTGACTCCATATTTTATTAGCTCCTTTTTCATTATGCCATAAGTGTAGTCAATGCTTCCAAAGCTTATAATACACTTGCAAAGCTCTCCTTTTTCTTTGATGACTATTTTATTAACTACTTTTTCATTACGCCATAAGTGTATTCAATACTCGCAAAGCTTATAATACACTTGTAAAGCTCTCCTTTTTCTTTCATGAATATTTTATCAACTATTTTTTTATTACGCCATAAGTGTATTCAATACTTGCAAAGCTTATAATACAAGGAGATTGAGATGTTATTAACTTTTTGTCCATGAATTCATTTGTTGTAGGATCACAATGCATGCAGTATGCAAATAGAGCAAGTGTGAAGAGAGAGAAAAAAAAACCGCATGTTCACACACATGACTGTCGGACCTATATGAAAAGAAAATTGACAGAACAAAGAGAAAGAGATAACTTACAAAGCGTGTATATTTATAGACAAATTTGATTAGTCCGAAGCGTGTGTATTTACAGGCAACTTTGATTAATCCGAAAATAGTCTTTTTTTCAAATAAAGTAAAATTTTTTGTTATTTTTACAAAAGTGTTTAAGAGGGGGCTTGTATATCTTGTTAGATATGATCAATACTCCACCCTCAAGTGATCATAAATGATCCATGGTGCTCTAAGTTGTAAGGCCTCCATTATGAGGAGAAGCCATTGTGAGAGCCCGGACATTTGTGGAACCCTAACTTCTAAGTTAGATGAGGTCTATGTGTGAGCATTGATGGTTATAGATGATCTTTGTGAGCCTAGATATTTGGTTAGGTAGGGCATAAACTTCCGGGCCATTGGGTTTCCATTCAAGGCGAAAATAAAGGCCATGTGGCATTGTGCAATTTCCCCATAGCTTAATGGGGGGAGTGCAGAGGGGGGCTTGCCCCTTTCTGCGGGGTTCAAGGGGCCTATCCCTCGGTCGGTAGGGCCAAGATAGTAGAACTTTTGGTTGTGGAGATATTGTCAAATTGTATATTTTGCCAACTATTTTGTATCTCCCGACTACGTTTATCTATACCAACTCTCCTTGTAAAAGATATATAAGCATGGCCCAGGTTAAGCTTTACATAGCATTGCACACTAGTAAGCCCTTCATCTAGAGTTTTTCTCGATCACCGTCTAAGCTCCCCATTGGGAGTGTAGAGGTGGACATCACCATCATTGTAATTGCATTACACTTGGCAATCTAAGAATTTGAGTTCTCTATCTCTTAGTCTACATCTATCTTTTTTTGCGTTTTTCTCTCAACTTTGTCTACTAGTCTATTCTGCAATGCTATTATTTTCTTACATGGTATCAGAGCTCAAGAGGCTCTAAGTCATGTAGAAGCAGAAACATAGAGGTTTCAATGACAAAAGAGAGAATATGTCAAGTGGTATGTCATCATTTACAACTCGAAATCACGGTGGTTCATCAATAGGAGTAGGTGGAGCACAGATAGGAGAAGCAATGATCTTGATCATCCAAACATTGTGGTTATGACCACCATCCTTCACGAAAGGTAGACTTGATGGTACGAACTACACCCTTTGGAAGTTTAAAATCACTTCCATCCTTGATTCATATGAGCGTATGGAGACTGTTCTTGGGAATGATCATGAGCCCCAAGAAACACCTGATCCAAATAATCCTGGTCAAATTATTCCTCCTGATGCAGATCTTCTATGTGCTTGGAAACGTAGAAATGTAGATGCACTCTGTGCTCTAGTTACCAATACTACTGATAGTGTTCTAACTCTCATTCACCATACTAACAAGGTTTATGAAGCATGGAACATATTGAGAAATCAATATGAAACTCGTAATAAACACAGATTTAGAACTTGGAGAATCAACTAGCAATAGAAAGGAAGGTTTGTTGATGGGGAGACTACAGAGGTGTTTATCACTTGCATAAAGAATCTATGAGATCAAATGGTGGGAGCAGGTGTACAAAAGTCAAGTGAGGATATTGTATAGCTATGGGTCCAAGCACCAAAAGACAAGGATTCTTAGGTTCCAAACTCACTTTGAGAACCCTTGGATTTTATTGAGAAACCCTTGGGAAAGTGTCTCCAAGAGTATGGTTTGAACCCTTGAGCTATTTGGATTTATTTACTCCCATTTGAAGGGTTTTTGACCCTTAGGATTGATGTTTTCTAAGGGTATGGTACTTAACCCTTAAAGAGGCCTCTCAAGCCTTGAGACTTGTGCTTACAAACTTGGGAGAGAGATCCTTTTAGAATCCATGAGAGAACCATGTTATTTCCAAGGTTAGAAGGCCTTGGATTAGCATCCATGTGGAAGGGACACTTGAAAAGCTCTCCTCACATTTTCCCCCTTGGCCTTGGGGTATATATATATGGGGGTGGAGTTGGTTGGGTGGATACGTGCATCTCTCACCCCTTGTGGGTTTGATCATATTACATACTCACTAGTTCATTTGTAGAGCTTGTAGATAGTTGGCTTATGCAACATTGATATGCAGAGCGACATTAGCCTCTTTCTTCTTTGCCTCTTTAGCAGCCAGTTTTGGACAGTTCTTTATGATATGATCATTCCCTTTACAGTACTTACAAAACAATTTCTACTTTTCTGATTTCTTCTCATCTTTATCTTCCTTCTTCGAATATGCAGAATTAGCAGATTTCTGCTTACTAGTTGAAGAGCTCCATTTTCCTTTGCCCTTTTGACTAGCCAAGAAAGCTTGATCTACAACTCGCATAATGGACCTGTTCTGCCTGGACTGATCTTCCTGCAACAGAACAGAGACTAACTCCTCAAATGATAAGGCATTCGGATTGCCTTTCATCATCAAACGAAGAGTAGAAGCAAAACTCTTATATGAATCAGGAAGACCATTCAGAACGGCCTGCACAAGTGAGCTATCTGGTATAACCTCATTAGCAGAAATCAATTGTTCCTTCAAATCTTTGATCTTCATTAGGAAACGGTCCATAGAATCACCTTCATTCATGTGCTCACTCTCCAACTATTTTCGGAGGTAAGCAACACGAGCCTCATTCCTAGCTTGGTACAATGTGGTTAGTGTATCCCAAGCATCCTTAGCTGTTCTTCAAGAGCTAATGTGAGGAGTAATGGCACGTTTGATAGACAAAGCTATCAATGCATGTGCCTGGGCATCTCTGCCATCCCAGCGAATGTGCTCTGTAGCAGGTGCAGCAGAAACCGGAGCACGAATAAGAATATGCAGAATATCATCATCTTCGACACCTTCTGCATCAGCTTCAGTACCTACAGTTGTAACAATTGCAGGTGTGATCGGACGTTTTTCAACACCTTGCACAATGTTCCACAATCCTTTTGCAACCAATACATGTCGCATCATATAAGCCCACAATGGGTAGTTGGTACCATCCAACTTATCCTCAATAGCCAACATACGGAATACATCACTACTTTTAGCCATGGCCGGTGACTAAAATACCTTGATGCAGAAAATTGATTGTATCTCAAAAAGTTGAACAAAACTGCCCAGACGAATTCTACTAGACCTATAGCAGACTTCGAGACGCTTATACTGGCGAATAGAAACTAGTATATACCTTTTGCACGAAAAGATGAAATAGCTTGCACAAGCACTGTGATAGTGCGTTCGAAGGCCGAAACGAGCTCAGATCATGATTTTGGCACCAGACAACGAAGCTATTTTGATCTCGAAAACATGTTGAGTATGCTCGCCAAAATTTGTGTGAATCTGAGACTACAAACAGAGGAGTGTCGATGGCGCCCTAAATGAAGCGACGACCGGCTCTGATACCAATTGTTGGAGATAGACGTCTATGGAAGCATGCGAACAACACAAGGAAGGAGAAGAAGCTTGGAGTGCAACACACAATACTGAATGTATTACTAGAGAATGTACAAAGATAAGTAGCCCATTAGGGCAATAGGTGTATATACAAGTCGGGGGAAGAAAACCTCCTAAAGAGGGAAAAAAGTGCCCCGACGGTCCTAGAGTGTTCACACACATCACTACCTAAATATATCAACAAAGGATAATCTATAGTTAGGTTAAGCTTCTAGAACTTTAAGATAAATATCATCCACACATTAGTGTTGGATATAAAGTATGGTGGTATGGGACACTAGACTTTATATTCGCATTATTGTAGGAATGATGGTATGGGACATTAGACCTTGGTATTATAGGCATCTTTAGCCTTGGGCTCATGATTTGGAGTGAAACTCCGTCCCAATGGAAACTCAAACTTCATAGATAAAGATGAAGTATAGGATGGTCATGAATATGACCATGAAGCACTTCAAATATCAAGTAACTGAGAAAGTTTGAAGATCATTGATATTCATAAATATTTTTAGTAAGACTAGTGTAGTCTCTTTAAGGATTTTATAGTTCTTTATCAGTTATGCTACATGGATTTTTGGAGAGAGAACTTGGAAAGATCCTTTTAAGAAAGGTAAGTTCGAATGAGTCAATCTAGGATAAAACACTTAGTTAACAAATAAAACTAAGTGACTCAATATCTTGACTCAAATTTATGCCTTTTAGTATAAAGGTGTATCAAGAGATAATGAAAAGGATGGACTTAGTTGTCTACATAATTGGAGTTAGACTAAGTTAGTCTAAAGCATCTTGTTAATATCATGGGGTAATGAATCTCCTAAAGTGAGAGATCTATACTAGACTTGGTATTCTAGTCTATAGGAGTCTCAAGAGATTGAAAGGGACTAACTTCTTAATTAAGATGTTTGAAGCATCATAGTTTGAGAGTAAAGTTGAAGATCATCAAAACTTGGTGGTTCGAGACACGAATGTTTTATACCACTAGACTTTGGTAGATGGATGATGGTTTAAGCTTTCCCAAAGGATCATTTTTAGAATTTAGATTTAATCTCGTAAAGATAGAAACACTACTTCAAACCATTAGCTAGATTAAATCAGTCTCATTTGATTAGACTCGAATCATTTTAGTGTTTTAGATATTGGAGCCGTTACATAGAGTTTTGCTTCTTCCTTCTTGCTTTTCCGAACCTTGGATTTGACTTGGAAGGAAACTCCGAAGGCATTCCTAGATTAGGTTTAGCTTGATGGAATGGATAACCAAATAAACATCAAAAGATGGATGTTGTGTATAGGACCCCTTCAATTTCAGAAGACACTTGAGTTTAAGAGAACTAATTCATCAATTAATTATTGCTTTAAAATCAATGGATGAAGAAATTTAAAATTCTCTAAAACTTTTGAAAAAGAGTTAGAAACTATTTTCTAAAAGTTCCTAAGAATTCAAGCCTTTTGAAGTTGGAAATGAATCACTTCTTTCCTACATTCTATCTTGATTGTAAAAACCTTGTAGGACATGGTAGTCCGGTATTTGGAAAAAGGGATCAGTAGATATTGCTTAAGAAGCTGAACATAGTCAGAAACATCTTAGTTAGATCTTTTGGTCAACCTCAACTTAAGGAGACTTCTCAAAGTCTTAAAACTAGTGAGTGATCCACCTACTTGCTAGGTCCATGCACAAGTAGTGCATAAGAATGGAGCCACATAGCAAATCAGCTGGAGACGCTTAGAATCCACCTACTTCACATGTTATGCTATGGATGTGCAGTTCGCACATAGCAAAACATTGAATTAGACAAGGATGTTTTAATCCACCCTTATCATTATGTCCATACTTAGCACTTGATTAGTGTTTCATGTGCAAAGTTAAGTAATATTATAATGATTTGGGTATAATTGTGGGTCAAAGCGCCAAAAGACATGGGTTTTGAGGGTTCAAACTCACTTTCAAGAACCCTTGGAGTTTATTGAGAAACCCTTAAGAGAGTGTCTCCAAGAGTATGGTTTGAACCCTTGAGCTATTTGGATTTATTTACTCCCAATTGAAGGGTATGGTATTTACCCTTACGGAGGCCTCTCAAGCCTTGAGACTTGTATGTACAAGCTTGGGAGATATCCTTTTAGAATCTGTGAGAGAGCCATGTGATTTGCAAGGCTAGAAGGCCTTGGATTAGCATCCATGTGGAGGGGACACTTGGGCAAGCTCTCCTCACATATATCCCCTTGGCCTTGGGGTATATATATGGGGGTGGAGTTGGTTGGGTGGATATGTGCATTTCTCACCCTTTGTGGGTTTGATCATGTTAGATACTCAATAGTTCATTTGTTAGAGCTTATAAGTAGTTGATTTATGCAATAGAGGAGCTAGCTCGGCATTGTCTTTGAATTTGTCCACCTAAGTTTGATGGTTTGGTAACTGCTCTTAATACTCAAATCAGACCTCAACCAATAACTTTTGAAGAATTTAGTGCCTTACTCATGGAGGAGGAGCTGTGGCTCAAGGCAAGGAGTGGTGGCAGCAAAGGAGATGCTGCATTCACAACAAATCCGGAAGGAGGGAAAATGGAATCTTCAAAAGAAGGAGACAAAAAGAAGAACAACAAAAAGAAGTTCAAGGGAGAGTCTTTCCATTGCAAGAAGAAGGGACACAAAATCCAAGACTGACACATCAAGAAGACTGAAGAGAAGAATGGATCTTCAAAAGGTGCCAAGGGCAAGGAGTCTTCCAACACAACAGAAACAAAGCTTGAGTTATTTGTTATGATAGAGGAGGTATGATACTCGGCTCAAGATTCAGAAACAAATGACTCATGGGTACTGGATAGTGGTGCATCTCGTCACATGACGAGCAAAAAAGACCTTTATAGTTCCATAAAACCTCTAAAGGAACCCATCACAGTGAAGGTAGGCAACAATGCAAGATGTCCTATAGAGGGTGAAGGTGTGATTTCTTTCATTAACTCTAGTGGGGATGTCAAAAAGCTTTCAAATGTGTTGTATGTTCCACAAATCAAACGAAATCTACATTTAGTAGCTTATATAACTACTCAAGGTCATCAAGTATCTTTTAGTAAAACATGAGCTAATATTATAGACAATAGCAACAACATTGTTGGGAGTGGTGTAAGGAGGAACAACCTATATGAGTTGTGTGCTCTTACAGACACTACAAGTGCGGGCACAAGTGAGTTATGGCATGAAAGATTTGGCCACATCAGATGCCCTGTACTAAAGGAAATGCATCGCAGGGGTATGGTTGCACACCTACCATCAATTGCAGAAATGAAGGAACCATGTGAGGCTTGCATGATGGGCAAGCAATAGAGGAAGGTGTTTCCATAAGAAAGCAAGAATAGGGCGAGCTATCCTCTAGAATTGGTGCATGCTGACTTGTGTGGAAAAATGCCTACACAAGCCTTGAGCGGATCTTCCTAATTCATGCTACTTGTCGATGACTATAGCAAGAAGATGTGGGTGTACTTCCTCGTGATAAGGCTCAAGCTTTTGGTAAGTTTAAATAATGGCGTCAACTTGTTGAAACTGAAACGCCAAAGAAAATAAAGAAATTCAAGCCAAATGGTGATGGTGAGTCCACATCAACAGAGTTTGAAGATTTTTGCAAGAGTAAGAGAATCAAGCATCAACTCATAGTGGCACATAGCCCTCAATAGAACGGTGTTCCAAAACATCGGAATTGAACCATCATGGAGATGGAAAGGTGCATGTTGAAGGGAAGGTTTGCCTAATCAATTTTGGGTTGAGGCTATCAACACTGTTATCTACATCTTGAATCAAAGCTACATCAAGGCACTTGATGGAAAGACTCCATAAGAAGCCTACACTAGTCTTTGTTGATATATTTAGGTAGTGATGTGCGTGAACACACTAGGACCGCTGGGGCACTCTTTTCCCTCTTTAGGAGGTTTTTTTCCCCCCGGCTTGTATATACGCCTATTGCCCTAATGGGCTACTTATCTTTGTACATTCTCTAGTAATACATTCAGTATTGTGTGTTTGTGCTCCAAGCTTCTTCTTCTTCCTTGTGCTGTTCTCGTGCTTCCACAGACGTCTATCTCCAACAATTGGTATCAGAGCAGGTCGTCGCTTCATCTAGGGCGTCGTTGACACTCCTCCATTTGCAGACTCAGATTCACACGAAATTTGGTGAGCATACTCAGGGTGTTTCAGAGATCACAACACCTTCGCTATGTAGTGTTGAAATCATGATTTGAGCTCGTTTCCGCCTCCGAATGCACTATCGTAGTGCTTGTGCAGGCTATTTCATCTTTTTGTGCCAAAGGTATATACCACTTTTTGTTTACCAGTATAAGCGTCTCAAAGTCTGCTACAGGTCTAGCACAATTCGTCTGGGTAGTTCTGTTCAGCTTTTTGAGATACAATCAATTTTCTGCATCAAGGTATTTTAGTCATCCGACATGGCTGAAAGCAGTGATGTATTCCGTATGTTGGCTGTTGAGGATAAGTTGGATGGTACCAACTACCCGCTATGGGCTTATATGATGCGACATGTATTGGTTGCAAAAGGATTGTGGAACATTGTGTAGGGTGTTGAAAGACGTCTTGTTACACCTCTGACTACAGGTACTGCAAATACAGTAGTTTTTGGCAACATATTATATTATGTGCAGTCGGCGCTGAAGAAGGGCATCATCTAGGTGCAAAAAGGAAGTTTTTGTAGGGCGGGAGATGGGTTTTGAGCCCACGACCTCTTCGCTCCACGAATTCCACCTTAGCCAAGTGGAGAAACTTTGAATCTCGATAGGCGCTCAAGAATCATTCATCCAGGAGCAAAAGCTGAAGAGACCATCTGTACATGAGCCCATGGGAGAATCAAACTCGCAACCTCGCATCTGGGAGGTGCTGGTCTGTCCACAAGTCCACGGACGTTCGGGAGTACTTATATTTAGAGAAAACTTATTTATTCACTGTGTGCGTTGAGAAGACTTCAGTTGGGGGCCAAAAAGACTAGAGATCCTTCGTGAAGGCCCCATGATTCGATCCCATCACCTCCAGACTGCCAAGCATCTCGCATATCCAAGTTGGCAACGATGTTCGGTGTCACAAGTTCTCAGAAATTTTCTTCTCTTGCAGAATCCAAGGAGTAGAGCAACACAATCAAACTTGGAGGTTCTCACTACTACATTTAATTGACGGACATATGCAGATGTTAGCAGAGCTGAAGCTCGAACCCGCATCGTCAGTAGAAGAAGAACTCTTCCATATCCGCAAGATCAAGCCAAGCCCAAGAGTATATCTGTGGTGGTTAAAGCCAAAGAAAGTTAAAGTTTTGAGCAAAGTCTGATAGAAGTGGAGCTGTGGAGTGAAGATCCGGAGGCCTTTGGTGATCAAAGTCAAACCAACTTTGAATTCGGACCAAAGTCTTTAGAGAATAGCTCTTCCAAAGGATCAAGGGAAGGACGTAGCTCTATGTGGAGCTAAGTATTTTCCAAATTATGTTTTCATTTTGATATTTGTTTGCTCGAACGCTTTCATTTAGGATGCATTAATTATGACTAAAAGCATAGTCCAATTATGATTATCTCAACATGAAAGCTAATTAGAGGACTAAACGGTATTAAAATGACACAAAAGTATACAAAGGACTTTTCAGTTTTCGATATGCAGTTGAAATCTCTATTTCCATTCATGCACAAAAATGAAAAGATTATTTGTGCATAAAAGAATGTTTTATGCACATCAAGTTCGCACTTGTTTGGGAAAGGTAGTTTATTCTCCAGTTCATGCACTTGAATAGTTACCTTTTGCCAAGAATAGCAAGCAGGTTGTTTTTGCATGGATGCTTGTTTGCATACCTAATAAGCTTGAGATTTTCTTAAATTCATTACACTTGGATGTACTCACATGCATTTGCACCCAAGAATGGGCATTTGCATACATGCATTTGCATAAATGCATGTACATATGCATGATCTTTTGGTAAGTAGCTGAACACGTATACTTTTGTTCCTTTATTTTTCTAACTTGACTTAGCTAGGTGGGAAAAATAGAAAATTACTTAGTTGCAAAGATCTTGACCATCATGCAACTAAGTATCTAGTCTATTTTTTCCCAAAAAGTGATACATAGGTACCACTTAGTAGGAGTCTTTTTGAGAAAAAGAAAGCATGTTGAAAGTAAGTATTCATTTTTTCTTGTCATTAAGATGCCAAGAAAATAGAGCTACTTTCCAATGTGCATGCTCAGTCTAAGTTTGGGAAGAAACCTAGACATTCTTAGCAACTAACGTAGATTTAGTTGTTTTTGAATGTTCATGTTTATGCACCCAAGTAAGGAAGTTTCTGTTGAAACTTGTAAGTTCAACAAATTTTGGAAGGTTTAATACTTTAATATTCATCAAATATTGATGAAAATAAGTAGAAATATTGAACTTCTAGAATCCCTGGAACTCTAGTATTCATAGATGGTAGTTTCCAGAAATGCATCTCGAGGCATGATGCAAGGTCTTTAATCGACGCGAAAACTTTCGAGGGAAACTTGCTTGATTCTGTTTAAGCTAACTCAAGGCCTAAAAAATAAACCAAGATAAATATTAATTGATCTTTAGGAATCAAGTAATTTCCTAAAGTCATGACAATTAGTGAAATGATTCAAATTGTTTTCATATCCAGGAAATCACGATATTTCCAAGGCAAAAAATTTTGGAAACAAGTTCTTTCCTAAAAGATTAGCTTCAAGTGGTAAAGCCTTGAAGAGACCCAAGCAAAGTAATCTTTGGAAATTAAGCTATTTCCTAAAGCCAAGCAATCTTTAGGAACTAAGATAAGTTCCTAATGACTTGAAGTAAGTGTGAACTTTTCATTTAGGAATAGAAAGTTCCAAGAAATGGATCTCTAATCCATGAACTATTCCTAAATAAAGCTATAAAGTTCAAAGTTATGTGTTCATAATTGCATTACTATTGGATCAATCATCAATAGATGCTTGGACTTTAAACATAATTTTGATTAGTGAAATATGTTTAAAGGACTCTAGTAACATCTCAAGATTAACCAATAATAATGAATCTTGTATCAAACTCAAGAATAGGAGTCAATATCACATAAATGAAAGTTCAAGCATAAATTTTCATAGTGGTATGGGAAACCATATCCTAAAGGTGATACTTAGTCTCTAGTTTGATAGTCAAGAAATGAATACAATTGAATCAGTAAACCTTCTGGATATTCTTTCAAATATCCTTCCAACATTGCAAAAGATTCCAAGATGAATCATTTGCTCAAGATATTTGATTCCCTAAAAGGAATCTCAAGTCTTTGAAGAATAACATTCTTCCATGAAGTTCTTCATACTCTTTAGTTAGTAAGTAGTTCCCTAGCAATTCCAAACCTCAAGTATTGGTACTTAAGTCCTAATAGTGATAGCTTTTGAATCTGAGAGGCATCAGTGTATGCTTGGACTTAAGTTAGGAAAAGGTCTCTAAAAATCCTGCAGGTAAGCCAAAAAGCTTAGAAAAGCTCAAGAGATCTTAATGATAAAGATAAAGTCTTTATTATTATCGCATAATCAAAAAGACTTGATCAATCTTGGCCACGGTTGTCCAAGATAATTGCAATTGGAACTATTGTGAATTTGGCCTAAGTATTGGCAATCAAATTAGTAAGCTGTTGCAAGTTTGAAGAGAGTAAATATTCCAAGTATGTAGTCTGCAACCATGTCAACGGTAATTAAGTCTGTGGAAGGTAAAACATAATTTTTACCTATCCTTAAAGGGATTTTGGTACAAATCCAGAGAGAATAAGCGGATGCTTCAGACTTAGGCAGTAGAGAGATTCCTATATAGAGTCCCCGGGGTAGGTACCTAAATCATTTGTAAGAAAGGAATCTAAAGACAAGAAGTCCAAAGATCTTGTCACTACAAAATTGGTCAAGAATAAACCAATTGAACTTGAATTTAAGAAAATTCAAGTACTTGGAATTATTGGTTTTTAGATGAAAACCCTAGTAAAGAAAGAATTGTTTAGTCTTTAGGATAAATGTCATGCACACATTAATGTGAATATAAAATAGGGTGGTATGGGACACCAGATTTTATACTCAAATTGGTGTAGAAAGATGATATGGGACATCGGACCGTGGATGATAATTATTTTCTAGTCTGAGAATGGATTTTGAAGTTAGATTTGACCTTCAAGGGAATTAAAAATAATTTTTAATTCAAAGAGGATAAAAATAGTATCTTAAGATACTTCAAGTTAACTTCAAGATCAAGGAAACTGAAGATATGAAGTAAGTAACTTCCAAGATCTTCTTAGAACACTTCAAGCTTAAGTGTTATTGATAAGAAATATTTGATAAATTTCTGAAAAAAGTTGGACTTTGATTTTCAATTGATCTTTTAAACCAAGGATTTGATTGACTAAGTCAAGTATCAAGTTCCTAGTATAACTTGATAAATTCACCCTTTTGATTCAAATTAATGCACAAGAATTGCATTCACGATAAGAAGTCAGAAAAATTGAATGTGACTTGAACTTAGTCTCAAGTGAAGCATTGTTTTAGTAAAAACTCATCAACAGAACCTGAGTGGGTCGACACACTGATGGTAATTGCCACACTAGTATCCTATGGTTGGATGATGTTTTTGATATTCTTTCGATCTTTTTGAGAATTCAACTTATTTCTCTTAAAGATAAAGAAAATGCTTCAAATCTTTGTTGAAATAGATCGTTCATAAGTTAAAGTCATGAGTCATCAAGTACTTGACTCAGAGTAAGTTTAGATCTTAGAAGTTTGAATTAGTTATACAGATTTTTAGTTGTTTCCTTTCGCTTTCCAAATCTTTTGGAACTGACTCAGATAAAGTATCTGATTCCTCTCGCAAAAGTCTTCGGTCAGCTGATTGGAACTAGATAACTAAATTAAACATCCTAGATAGATGTTCTATATAATAATATATTCACCCTTCAAAAGATAACAAGTCTAAGATTGACTTATTCATGTGAGTTTGCTTCCAGTTATTAGCATACCTACATTGAAGTTAGGAATTGCTCATCAGATTGACAATTCCCAATAACTTTCAGTTAAAGTCTTTGAGAAAATGTCCTAAGTTGGACAATTTTTCATTTTGAATTTGTATTGGTCAAGTTGGTATGGTTGAATTCATTGAAATGGTAAACTTTCTCCTACAGTTTACATAGGATTTTTAAACTCATTAGGACAAAGTAATCCTCTAGTCGGGTAGAAAAATCAAGTAACTGTTGGATCAAAGTAAACCATTGTACAAACATCTAAGTTAGATGTTTGAGACAACCAAAGTTTAAGTGATCCAAATCAAATTGAAGTGAATCAAGAGTTCTCAAAGTCTTGTAAGGGATAAGAATTCCACTTTCATTACTAAGTTCATGCACCAGTTATGCCTAGAAATGGACTAGTAATTAGAATCCACCTAGTTCACATGTTTGTGCCTAGGTTGCACATCCAGAAACTGTGAATTGGCGGGGAATGTATTTAGATCCACCCTTATTATTCATTCACTACTTTGTACTTTGCCTAGTTCATCAAAGTGCAAAACCAGACAGTGTTTTGAATCATTTGGGCAGGGACGCCACCACAGAGATGAGACATGTTCTTCTAGTTCTAGAACATGACCATGTTCTTCCAGTTTTAGAACATGAGGCTCGAGGGTTGCCTATGGTTATTATATATAGCTTTATTTTCGAGGACGAAAATCTTTCCCAAGGGGGGAAGAATGTAATAAAGTAAGTCTATGGTCTAGGGATCCGACTGCTTCAGATAGATCTGAAATCGGATACCGTTTGGTCACTCGTCTGTAGGACCAAAGATCTTAAGAATAGACTCAAGCATAACTTCATGTGGTCTCATATTCAAGTACTCCACTTAGCCTAGTGGTTAAGTCTCATGGTTGTGAAGGAGGAGGTCTTGGGTTCAATCCCCATGGGGAGCATGGGGAGAGAGTTTTGCCTAAAGATCTCTAGAGCCTTCTAACTCAAGTTAACATGAGTTAACTTGAGTCCAGTGGACTTAACTCAAGAGGTGAGTACACCAACCACTAGTGGACTCCAGTGGAAGGTGGGAAAGGAGTGGTGGAGATCGCACATGCACTTGTGGACTCTAGTTACATTTGTGGTCCTCATTGATTCAAGCAGCTATATATACAGGCATAAGGTTGGGAGGAGAGTTATCTCTCAAGCACGTGGTGGTCGTAATCCTTGTTCTCTTATAGTGGGTAACTCTGGAGCAGGGCATCTTTCTAGGTATTGTCTGAACCTTCTACCTGCTGGTCGCACTGTTTCTTGGGGTGTTTGCTTGAAGCTGTGGATCAAAGATGAGGTGTTGTGCTTGATACCACTCTTGGAAAAGTCTACAATGAATTCGTATAGCAGTTGGCCTATATCGTGATAGTTGTGACTACTCAATGGTTAAAACCAAGCTAAGGCAGTGCCTTTAAGAGTCAAACCAAATGCCTTGTACTGGGTGAACAAATCCTCAACTTGTTCAGCTCTTAACACTTGTTTGAACTCGGCCACATGATCATAAGGATCTCCTGTCTCGTCAAAATAATTCTTCATTGCCTTGATCACTTGAGTGGGTCTAAGGGTTCTTGGGTGCTCTCGGGATCTAGGCAATGGAAAATCATGTTCATCTCTTTGTTGCCTATGTGCTTGATGTCTCTCTCTTTTAGGTCTTTCATTTTCAAATCTTGATCTATTTCTGCCCAGAGTGTGTACAAAACTTACCTCAGGTCTCTCTCTATTTCTTTCTCTTTGGGCTTCATGAGCTTTGGATGATCCTACTCCTTGGAGGCCATGGGACACATTGGATCGTGGTGGAGGAAAGATCAATTCACCCTGCCAAGTATATGCGTGCCTATCATGCTTTGATACCAAGAACATTTTCTCTGATGTGTTATCCAGGTAGACAACTTTGCCTGTATCTCTGGATCCTTGAACTCGTAGATGATGACTATGCCCAACTGGCTAGGTTGATCTGGCTTGAATCTCCAGAAGGATTCCTTTGTTTCTCTATTCAAGAATAGTTCTATGCTTTTGTTGTCTTGAGAGATCCAATCTGGAGTGATTACTCTGGTCAAAACTGACTGACCTCTAGGAGTTTGGGGTCCTTGTCCTACATTTCCTTGTTCTAGCTCTCGTATCGCATTCTCAGGAATGACATTTCCAAACTCATCAGTCCTGTCTGGTAGGTTGGTGACCACATACATGGTTCCTTCCTCATCAATGTATGAACCTCTTCGAACTTGACCATCGGGTGTTCAAGCCCAAAGGATTGATCTGGATTTTTGAGTTGGACCACTATCGCCTCAGGCCATCCTCATAGATGCGAGCACCTAATCGGTTGGTCCGGATATATTCCAATTGTGTCTTATAGGGACCTTCTGGTGTTTGTAGATGGGCAGTTCTTGAGCCACCTGCAGGTTTCCCCATGCTAAAAGACATTTCTGAGTCACTTGTGTCAGAGTTTAGTACGTAAGGACAACCACTTAGTTGTTGTGCCCAAGACTTAGCTGTATGGTTGACACTAGACTGAGAAGATCTAATGCTTTGTCTATCCTTGCTTAGGTGTCTACCAGATCTCAGGTTCATAAGCTTTGGCTAAGAGTCCAAAATTTCCCCTTGGGATGGTTCAGAATCCTTTGGAGTCTCCTTGGTTCCCTAGTCCCACCTGAGGGTCAACTTCAATTTAGTCTATAGAGCTTTCCAACGAGCTATAGAGCTCAAAAAATGGACTTTGGATCAAAAAGTTATGTCAAATCAGGCTCTTGGGGGTCAAGACAGGGAAACAAGACCTTTTGGAAAAAATCGCGATTTTGTGAAATCAAGAGAATTGCGATGCTCTGAATCTCAAGAGAATTGCGATGCTGTGAATCTCAAGAGAATCGCGATGCTGTGAATCTCAAGAGAATCGCGATGTTGTGAATCTCAAGAGAATCGTGATGCTGTGAATCTCAAGAGAATCGTGATGCTGTGAATCTCAAGAGAATCGCGATGCTATGAATCTCAAGAGAATCGCGATGCTGTGAATCTCAAGAGAATCGCGATGCTGTGAATCTCA
>CM035444.1:37940895-37943395 GCA_020310875.1 Ceratopteris richardii | reverse complement strand
CAGCCAAGACCAACTCTTTTATGCAAGCAAAGGAGAAAGAGGCAAAGGAAATAGAGGTGCTTCAAGAGGAAGAGGTAGAAGCAACTACCAACAAGACAACCAAAGCTATCAAGGGAGTGAATCAAGCCAAGATGAAGGTCAATCATCAAGAGGAAGAGGAAGAGGTAGAGGAGGAAGATATGGAGGTCAAGGCTACTCCAAATCAAATGGATGCTTCAATTTTGGGAAGTAAGGACACTATGCCAAAGATTGTTGGCAAAAGCAAGGTGGGAACAATTACAAAGGGCGAGGTACTTATGCTAATTCCTCAACAAATTTAGAAAATGAGCATTTGTTAGCTATGAAGCATAAAAGTGAAGGTCAACCCCATGATGAGGTGTGGTATATAGATAGTCGTTGTAGTAATCACATGTCACGTAAACAGGAGTACTTTAACAATCTTCAAGCACCCAAGCAAAGAGGCTTTGTGGAGACAAGAGACAACACAGAGCATGAGATACAACAAGTGGGAGATGTGAAGCTTGAAGGCAACCACAAAGCAAAAGGACTATTTGAGGTATTGCATGTTCCTACTATTTCAAAGAACTTAATCTCTATTGGATAGATGGTTGAAAAGGGATACCAAGTCAAGTGCAACCACAAAGGAAGCTTTATTGAAGACCCAAGGAATGGCTATGAGCTGATAGCTAAAGGAAAGAAGTAAAGAAGGATGTTCACTCTTGACATTGGCAAAGGACAAAGCAATAAGGCAATGTTCATCACCTATAGTGACAAGAAGATTGGAGATTTAGATTTGTTGCATAAAAGGTGTGGTCACATCAACATTCAAAGGTTGAAAGACATGGAAAAGAGGAAATTGGTAAGAGGTTTACCACATTTTTCATTAAAAATGTTACATGAGATGTGTGAAGCTTGTCAACTAGGCAGCCCTTCAAGAAGAGTGAATATGTAGCACATGGTGTGTTAGACCTTGTGCACATAGATGTGTGGGGGCCAACCAAATATCCCTCTCTTGAAAGTAATAGGTACTTTGTAACCTTCATTTATGACTAGTCAAGAAAAGTATGGTTGTATTGTATAAAGCAAAAATCAGATGTGTTTGATGTATTCAAAAGATTCAAGGCACAAGTTGAAAAGGAGACATGCTCCTACATGAAAACCCTAAGGTCCGATGGAGGGGGAGAATACTTCTTCCATGCTTTTTGTGATTTCTTGTAGGACCAAGGTATAAAGAGGCAAATCACTTGTAGGTATACTCCCCAACAAAATGGGGTGGCAGAGAGGCAGAATAGGTATATTGCTGAAATTGCTAGGAGTATGTTAAATGAAATGAATATGCCTTTAACATATTGGGCAGATGTTGTATCTACTATTGTGTACTTGATGAATAGGTGTCCCACATCAGGGGTACATGACATGACACCTGAGGAGGCATCGAGTGGAAGGAAACCAGACCTTTCACACATTAAAATCTTTGCTTGTGTATGCTACACACATGTGCCACAAGAGTTGAGAGGTAAGATGGATGAAAGGGCTGAAAGATGTAAGTTATAAGTTATGCTATGGAGCAAAAAGGTTAGAGGTTCTACAATCCTAATACAATGGAGTTAAAGGTATCTAGAGATGTAGTGTTTGATGAACTCAAACATGGTATACTTCCAAAGTTCCATTGCAGGATGAAGATATTGAAGAGGCAGAGAGAAGATATGAAGCTAGGTTTCAAGATAGCTTGGAAATCAGTTGTCCAAGCATACAAAGAAGTTCAAGCATGGATCCAGCCCATCAATCTGTGAATAAAGGAAAGGCGAGATTGGTAGAGCTTGATGAAGATGGACATGAAGTTGAAGACTTTGAAGAACCTATGTTAGAAGGGGGAGCTACATCAAAAGCAGAAACCAAGGCACCAAGGCAAAGAAGGTTCATTCCACCAAAAGGAGAAGAAAGGAGGTCAACAAGGGTAAAACATCCAATTTCAAGGTTTGTTTATGATAGTTATATTGCTAGGCATTATGCTTTCATGACTATGGTTATCAAAGATCATGAACCTTCTACCTATGAAGAGGCCAAAGACACAAAGGAGTGGTAAGAAGCTATGGAAGAAGAGTACAAAGCCCTTGAAGACAACAACACATGGAGTCTTGTTCGAAGACAAGAAGGGATGAAGGTAATTGGCAACAATAGGTCTATAACGTGAAGATAAATTCTGATGGATCAATTGCTAGGTACAAAGAAAGGTTTGTGGCAAAAGCATTTGCTCAATCTTATGGGATTGACTATGAAGAAATATTCAGTCCAATTGCAAAGATGACCACAATTAGGGCAATCATTGGGGTTTCCACATCTAGAACGTGGCCAATATATCAATTGGATGTAAAGAATGCTTTTCTTCATGGTGATTTGCAGGAGACAGTCTACATGACTCAACCATTAGGTTTTGAGAACCCTAAATATTCAAATTTTGTTTATAAACTTAGAAAAGCATTGTATGGTTTAAAGCAAG
>CM035444.1:37750895-37925895 GCA_020310875.1 Ceratopteris richardii | reverse complement strand
GTAGGGGGTTCTTCTAAAAATTTGACATGTACTTTTTGGAGATCCCTACTTGCTCCTTCTTCTTGTGTGTGTCCACCTTTCTGATGTGCTTCCATGATTGTGCTTGACCTTGAGTTCCGACACTCCCCCCCTCTCGAGTCTGTCGTCCCTGACAGACCCTTGTTGTAGTGGTTGTTCCAAGTAGTGCTTTGAGAGGGAGTGTCCCTTCACAAAAGTCGTCTAGCTTTCAGATGTGGCAGGGTTGGTTGTCCGGTTCTTCGTCTGTCACTGTGAGCCTTTGCAAGTTTTAGTGCCTTGGTATGTACTTCTTCGTTGTATTAAAGCATGATTGTGTCGTTGTGAGTCTCCGTTGATGTCCTCTAGATCTTCCAAAGGTGATGTTCATAGTAGTCATGCTAAGTACTCATAACCCATAGTGGATGATGGGTAAGTGTGTTCGTGCATGGGTTGAGGAAAATATGTGCCTTGTGCATGGCCTTGAAATGTAGCCCTATGCATGCTTACTTGGAAAATGCATCGGAAGAAGTATGGTGCAAAACTTGGGGTTCTTGAGCTAAGTGCTCAAGGGTATGTCGACGAAGAGGTTTCCTAAGCTATCATGGTTATGATGTTATTTCCAAAGTAAAAGATACTTACCATGGTGAAGCATCGATCGATGTTGATCTCTTCGTGTTGTGCTCCTGGCATTTGTGATGTTCATTGTTGATGAATGCCCGTGTTGAGGATCCACAGATGAAATTCTTTGAGTGTCTGGTCCTATCTGCTCTCTTCAAAGCAATATTTGCCAAATACTGAGAATTGAATTTCTTTATATTCCTTGACAAAAGATATTGGGTAACTACACTAAGCTTAATTTCACATATTCTCGTTAGCTCCCCATAAACAGGAGTCTTCTCATCCAGTATACATACAAAGATTTGCAGGGTACCAGAACTACCCCTTGCAGATATCTCCCTGGATGCTCTCTTACATGCAGTAGTTAAGTCACTTCAAGTTGCGGACCTTCAAGCTCTTCACTCCTACCATAGTAAGAGGAAACCATAGTTGTGGATGCCATGTTCATGCCAAGTTCTTGACATCTACCAGATAAGGCAACAATTATATCATCTCCTAGCCGAGACACACTTCTATCCAAACTGATAAATGCCCAGTAATCAACAGTTCCACCTTTAACCAAGCATGACTCATTCATGTTTCATGAGCCAAACCTGGGAACAAGTGCTTCCTCTCCTTTTTTTTTTCTCTTTTTTTTTTGAGGAACAATGTCACCAAACAAGAAGACAGATGTTAGTATCAGAAAAAATAGTTGACATATGTCAATGTGCTCTTGTGCATGGGACTCTCCAATGTGTCTATGCACGGACCTGTAATGTGGCCCTATATTAATGCATACTTTGGAAATGCATAACCTGAATGGTGCAAAAGACAAGGTTGTGCAAGGAGCACATGGTTGTCGCTCGTCGAGGCTTTTGATGTTATTTGCGGAGGTTGATGCCGACCTTGGTGGAGGTATCCAGTGAGTCTTGAACTGATGTAATCCTCCTTATTGGAGTCCATTTTAGAACAGCATTTGGCACTGTAGAGATCACTTTAGGCGTCTGTTGACCTAAGCTTCAACTTAGGGACTTGCGGAGAAAGAGACTATACCTCAATCCCCTCACAAGTGCATATAGTGGGGATACACGCTTTTAATTATCAATCCAAAGAGTATGCAAACCTAGCCGAGTGTATGAAGACATGCAATCACGTAATGGTCAATGTAAATGCACTACTCAAGAATGAAAATGAGGTAAATGCTTATCCTAACAAGCTTCAACAGTAGGTCAAGACGAAACGATACTTGGTGCAGCAGCCGTCAGTATTTTGGACTTTTCTCCTAGCTCCGAGCTCCAAACATAGCGAATAGCATATGCGTTTCGAAGCTCTCGAGAAGACGCATCCAATGGCAGTGGTTTCACTCAATTCCGACGCTCCTACTTCAAGTTATGACAGAAATACTGAATCGCGAAAATACTTTCCTACGCTTCAGCACTTCCTACACCTCGCACACACCTTTCCTACAGCAAAGAAACACTCTCAAGGATAGACATCACTCACAAGCACTCTTTCCAAGCAATACACATGCATACAAGCTCATGAAGAAGAAGATGAAGAGGGAAGAAGACACAAATTCGAATTTCTGTGCTCTCTATTCTCCCAATGGCAAAAAGTCCTCTACAAAGAGTCACATTTGACTTATATACTAGTGCCCTAAAAATGGTCCTTTCACACAAGTGACCGGCACTTTATTCACTAAGAGCTAATTTTCTACTATTTTACATGGGTAAGCTTCTATTCTTCTGTGGGAATACATCTAGAGGACTCCTCTAGTGCCTTTACAAAGGGAAATATATTACAAAAATGAATATGTTACAAAAATATGTGGTCCAAATCGGAAAAATTTTGGGGCCCGTCTTTTTCTCTGCTTTGTGCGCTCTTTAGCTCTGCAACACTCTCCCCCTCTTCGTCTCTGTCGTCCCTTGACAGACTTTGCTTCACGCACGCGCCTTTGACAGACTTTGCTTCGCGCACGCGCCCAGTGGTCAGTGTTGTCTGAATCTTGATCTTGCATTACGTTTTAGAGGCGCTCTGGTTTGTCCTGGTTGCACACATTGGACCTGGTTGATTTGGTTTGCCACGCACGCCATTAGTGCACATATGCGGATGTAGCTCGTAAGCCTTGATCTGAAACCTCTGCCACTCAAGAGGTTGAAGCATCCACATAAGTGATACATGTTGGCCCTGATTCCTTCTTCCGGCTGCGTGCTTTTCCTTGGTGTGTGCGCCCCTGCGGGGCTTCCTGCAGAGACGAGCTAGAATAGGAGTGAGTGGAGAGTAGAGTAGGCTTTAGGGTTGTTCAAAAATTTTCCTTTTTCTGTAAGCTAGGAATTCCCAAGTATAAAAGCCAAAAAATTTTCCTTTTTCTGTAAGCTAGGAATATGTTACAAAAATATGTGGTCCAAATCGGAAAAATTTTGGGGCCCGTCTTTTTCTCTGCTTTGTGCGCTCTTTAGCTCTGCAACACTCTCCCCCTCTTCGTCTCTGCTTGAGTGTACATGAATGTGTCGTTCTTGAAATTGAGCTGCTCATCTGGACTCTTGTGTGTAACCCTCTTTATATATTGCCTTGCTTTCTCTTTCAACAATCCATATGGAATGTTGAAAGGCTTTATGATCTTTTCCAAGTCTTTACCTTTGATTTTTGCTTCCTTCATGACCTTGATGACTTCATTCTCAAAATTTTCCGTCAATCGGGACACCACTAGTGCCCGTTCTTTCTGACTTATTTCTGTAGTGTATGGCATTGGATGATCATCATGCATATCCGCCATCTGCTCATGTATTGGAGAATGATAGATCGGTTGAGATAGAGGGCTTACCTCTACCTCGTCAGTAGGATGTTCTGTTTCTGGCACTACTGATGTCCCGATCGGTTCTTTGCCTTTCTGCTGATTTTTTAGCTCTTCAATGCAGTCATCTTTTTCCTTTATCTGTTGTATGGCTTCCCCGAGTTTTTCTTTGGTGGCTAGGAGCTCCTTACCTATGTCAGCTACGTGATCCATGTTTTCACTGTAGCTCTGTACCAGTTTTGCCTGTGCTGAATTCAGCTGCCTTTTGAGCTCACCTATTTCCTGATTATGCTTAAGTTCTGCTTCTTCTCTTACTGCGCGCTCTTGTTTTAGCAAAGCTTCATATTGTGCGAGTTGATCTCTTAATTCATCTTCTTTACTTTCAGTTGATTCCTGTTGCTTTATTGGTTGGTCATATAACAGTGATTTCATCAACTCTTTATTTCTGTTGCGTAAAGTATCATTCTCATCCAGATATAACTTCAGCTGTGTCTCTAGTAGAGTACTTCTGGTCTTCATTCTTTCTTTTTCTGCTGCAGTAGCATCATATAATTTCTGTAGGCCCTCGAGCTGGTTTCGCAGTTGGTGATGCTGAGTGTTTAATGATTCATATTGCGTTTGTGTTTCTAACAGCTCAGTGCTTTTGGTGGCTATCTCTTTTTGTACCTGAATTAATTGTGCAGACAACTGTTCACTCATAACTTGAAACTGATTCTTTTCCTTCATGGCTTTGTCGTAGTCTGCATCTATTTCCATCATTTGTTGTTGCGTATCCATGGCTGTCTGGATCATTTGCTTTACCACAGGCTTCAATTGAGTCACATCCACATTGAGCCAAGTCTTAGGTATTGTGGGTTCTTCTCCAGTAGTCACGTCTTTGCCTTGAGCAATGTGTAAGGTGGTATCATGGGGCTGCCTGATCTGAAGCTGGATCCTTGGCTCAGCCCCCATGTTTTCATCATGTCCTTGAGGTGTGTCATCAGGCACCTCGATTATGGTTTGTTTTTCTTGTTGGAGCTCTCCCGTTTCCTTATTCTTTGGGGTTTGTTCTTCCTCTTTAATAGGTGCTTTGACATGTGTAACCCCAGTAGTCGTATCTTCCTTGATGCTGATTTTTGTATTGTCATTCAATTGAATGACGTGCTCCTGTTCCTTAGCATCATCCACCTTCTTTTCTTTTTCCTTTTGGTAAGTCATTTTCAGCCGCACTTGCTACTTCTCATTCTTGGAGTGTGTGTAGTGAGTTGATAGATTAGGGAAGTGAGTAGAAGAAGTAGAATAGGAGTGAGTGGAGAGTAGAGTAGGCTTTAGGGTTGTTCAAAAATTTTCCTTTTTCTGTAAGCTAGGAATTCCCAAGTATAAAAGCCAAAAAATTTTCCTTTTTCTGTAAGCTAGGAATATGTTACAAAAATATGTGGTCCAAATCGGAATAATTTTGGGGCCCGTCTTTTTCTCTGCTTTGTGCGCTCTTTAGCTCTGCAACACTCTCCCCCTCTTCGTCTCTGTCGTCCCTTGACAGACTTTGCTTCACGCACGCGCCTTTGACAGACTTTGCTTCGCGCACGCGCCCAGTGGTCAGTGTTGTCTGAATCTTGATCTTGCATTACGTTTTAGAGGCGCTCTGGTTTGTCGTGGTTGCACACATTGGACCTGGTTGATTTGGTTTGCCACGCACGCCATTAGTGCACATATGCGGATGTAGCTCGTAAGCCTTGATCTGAAACCTCTGCCACTCAAGAGGTTGAAGCATCCACATAAGTGATACATGTTGGCCCTGATTCCTTCTTCCGGCTGCGTGCTTTTCCTTGGTGTGTTCGCCCCTGCGGGGCTTCCTGCAGAGATGCATCTTCAGATTTGTCTTTTAGTGAAGCTGTTTCTTTCGTTGCTTTCTTTTTTTCCTCTTCTTACTCGTCTCGCCCTCGACACTGCCCCCCTCCTGAACTCTGTCGTCCCCGACAGGCTTTGATAAGCGCCGGGCATATGTTCTGTATACTTGTTGCTCTGTATCATTTAGCAGATTGGCTTCACGTATCATGATTTGTTTCCATTGTTCAGCTTTTACTCCATCGTTGGGCGGTTGTCGGTGATCTGCGAAGAAGCTTAATTCGTATGCCACAAGTCTGGCATTCAGATTAGATGACATCTTCAAAAAGATCTCTGAATCTATTTCAAAAAATCCTGTAAAAAATGCTTCTTCAAATGTTTGCATATACGGGCTTGGCAAAAACATGAGTCTGGAATAGTATGCCATTATTGTGGGGCGGCTCGGCATTACTGATAGATCGAAAATAAGTATATCTGTGCCTTGATTAATGCCGATGAAGTTCAGAAATGTATATGCCGCATGTTTGAAGACCTTCAAAACTGTAAGTAGCATACTAAGTATTTTATTTGTCATCTTAACTGCTAAGTCTGGTACTGTCGCATAGTTTTGGAGCCAAAATTCTATTGTTTTGATCATATAATCCTCTGTTGGCAAATAGTTATGTGGCGGGCTAGGTAACATCGGATAGTTTAGCCACTGTTTATTAATATTGCCGCTGCATTGTAAATCCAAAAATTTCTGTGTATCCCTTCTGCGTGGTATTGGACAAAACGAAGGGTTTACTTGTAAGAAATAAGGTGCGGCTTGCCAGTGCACCCGTAGTGTGGGATGTTTCTCCAAAAATTTTCTCCTCCACACCGGTTGTGCAGCTTCGAACTCTGCTTGAGTGTACATGAATGTGTCGTTCTTGAAATTGAGCTGCTCATCTGGACTCTTGTGTGTAACCCTCTTTATATATTGCCTTGCTTTCTCTTTCAACAATCCATATGGAATGTTGAAAGGCTTTATGATCTTTTCCAAGTCTTTACCTTTGATTTTTGCTTCCTTCATGACCTTGATGACTTCATTCTCAAAATTTTCCGTCAATCGGGACACCACTAGTGCCCGTTCCTTCTGACTTATTTCTGCAGTGTATGGCATTGGATGATCATCATGCATATCCGCCATCTGCTCATGTATTGGAGAATGATAGATCGGTTGAGATAGAGGGCTTACCTCTACCTCGTCAGTAGGATGTTCTGTTTCTGGCACTACTGATGTCCCGATCGGTTCTTTGCCTTTCTGCTGATTTTTTAGCTCTTCAATGCAGTCATCTTTTTCCTTTATCTGTTGTATGGCTTCCCCGAGTTTTTCTTTGGTGGCTAGGAGCTCCTTACCTATGTCAGCTACGTGATCCATGTTTTCACTGTAGCTCTGTACCAGTTTTGCCTGTGCTGAATTCAGCTGCCTTTTGAGCTCACCTATTTCCTGATTGTGCTTAAGTTCTGCTTCTTCTCTTACTGCGCGCTCTTGTTTTAGCAAAGCTTCATATTGTGCGAGTTGATCTCTTAATTCATCTTCTTTACTTTCAGTTGATTCCTGTTGCTTTATTGGTTGGTCATATAACAGTGATTTCATCAACTCTTTATTTCTGTTGCGTAAAGTATCATTCTCATCCAGATATAACTTCAGCTGTGTCTCTAGTAGAGTACTTCTGGTCTTCATTCTTTCTTTTTCTGCTGCAGTAGCATCATATAATTTCTGTAGGCCCTCGAGCTGGTTTCGCAGTTGGTGATGCTGAGTGTTTAATGATTCATATTGCGTTTGTGTTTCTAACAGCTCAGTGCTTTTGGTGGCTATCTCTTTTTGTACCTGAATTAATTGTGCAGACAACTGTTCACTCATAACTTGAAACTGATTCTTTTCCTTCATGGCTTTGTCGTAGTCTGCATCTATTTCCATCATTTGTTGTTGCGTATCCATGGCTGTCTGGATCATTTGCTTTACCACAGGCTTCAATTGAGTCACATCCACATTGAGCCAAGTCTTAGGTATTGTGGGTTCTTCTCCAGTAGTCACGTCTTTGCCTTGAGCAATGTGTAAGGTGGTATCATGGGGCTGCCTGATCTGAAGCTGGATCCTTGGCTCAGCCCCCATGTTTTCATCATGTCCTTGAGGTGTGTCATCAGGCACCTCGATTATGGTTTGTTTTTCTTGTTGGAGCTCTCCCGTTTCCTTATTCTTTGGGGTTTGTTCTTCCTCTTTAATAGGTGCTTTGACATGTGTAACCCCAGTAGTCGTATCTTCCTTGATGCTGATTTTTGTATTGTCATTCAATTGAATGACGTGCTCCTGTTCCTTAGCATCATCCACCTTCTTTTCTTTTTCCTTTTGGTTGTCCGGTGTCACTTCCATTTGATTGATTTCTGGTCCTTCTTCTTCATAAGTTTCTGTCCTGATATCAGTATCTAGCGTGTCTTTCTCAGGACTGGATTCCGTATTCGTACTAGAGTCGTCAATGCCCAATTCTTTATATCTTCCAGGTTGTCTTGGAGTCTTTTCTGTACTCTGTTTTTGCTGAACTTGACTTGCTTGTCTATAATGATGTCCTTGGACATTTAGATTCACCTGCCCTTGCATATACTGGTGTGTTTGCTCGAGGGCAGCAGACAAATCTCTTTTTGAAATCGGCATTTGAGCCGTCGTGATCTTAGGCAAGAGATGCGTTCTCTTAGACTGAGGTGTTGCTTGGGCTTCCTCTTCTCGCAAGTGTTTCGTACCCCTCATGGGTTTCTGTGTGCTGGTTCCAGCCTCTTCAACCACAACTACTGCTTTCTTCTTCTTAGGGACCGAAGCGGATTTTGCATACCTTGCTAGCCCTTCTGATGTCGGCATCTCTCGTAAGCAGTGTTTCATGTCTAGAGCTTCATATATCAATAAAGTCAACGCTGAACCACCGTTCAGGAACTTCTTTTGCCCCCATTTCTTCTGAGCTTCAAACAATCGTTCTTGTACGTAACCTGTGAGATTCACTTTGTTTCCTATCTGTCGCATGGCATGGGAGAGTAACTGAACTACTATCTTCTGAGGTGCAGTGTATCTGTTCATGCCAGGAAAACAAAAGTGTTGGTGTACCAAACGTACTGCATCTTCAATATCTATTCTGTTAATTTCCAGGAATGATCTTTTCTTGGGGTCATGGCATTCCTCTTTGACATTAGTAATGCCTTCTTGATTCCATCCAAAGGCTTTATTGATCAATTCATGAGTGAATTGAATTGTCTTCCATGTGCCCACCTTGTCCAAAACCTTTGCTTCTGGAACTGAGATCTTTGTAGCGGCCGGCTGCATGGTATTCATCACTTGCGTACATCTTTGGAAGTCTGGTACGCATATAGGTATTTTCAAAAATGCTTCAATTCCAGCTTGAGTCCATACTTCCTCGATGTGTGGTAACCCTTGTATTATGGTCTTGAAATCTTGTGACATAATAGGGAAATAGTGATCCCTATCCATAATTTTGATGGTTGCCATAAAGAGAAGTTCCGAGATAGGTTGGTCATCTCGAAACCAATGTCCTCTGACCTTGGTTATTGACCCCAATGGAAGAAGTAGTTCCTCTTCCTGCTGTGTAGCTTCTGAGTCAGAAGATGTCATCTGCACTCAATATAGAGGATGAATTAGTATCCATATGTTTTTTTTCAGAAATCCTCCTCCCTATGTTGATTAATCATTCGATGTTGCTCCGAGTGCATGGTGCCGTCCCTTTCCCGTGGGTGTGAAATTTTTTTTTTTTTTTTTTGTATTTTTATATTTTTGCTGAAAAGAAAACATAAAAGTTAGTACATAGCCGAAGCGGTTAGTGAATTTTTTTTGGAGTAATATTTTATGTATGTACAAGTGCTCTCCTATTTCCAAAGGGAAAATGTGCGTGACTATCCGAAAGTAGAAGAAGGACGTGCCGAATGCTTGGCCTTGTAATGTGGCCCTATCATGCATACTCTGGATCTTGACAATTCCTCATGTGTGCAATTGGAAGTAGTTGCTTGATGTATGCAGCTTGTCTTGTCTTTCGGCATCCAAACTTGCTTCACTTGGGCGGGATGTACTGTATTTTCCACCTTTTTGATGAATGCGGTTTGTCTTCGGTAGTATGTCTGCTGATTCTGTTTTGTGAATCTCAAGTCGGTTTGTATTGCATTTGGAGATTCCGTCTTCCTCCAATATGTTCTTTTTCTTGGCTGATGTGCCTGTTGACCCTGTTGAGGATGATAGCCCTTCTGATGATGCTCCTTGCTTGGGATGGTCGTCCTTTGGGTACATGACTTTGGGATCCATATTTTTGTTCGATCAGGTTGTGCAGTTATCAGCTTTTTTGGGATCCATATGCTATTGAGTCGTGGTTGACTGAAGTGTGCGAAACTCTTTGTCTTCTTCTTTGATTGGACATGCTGATGTCGGAGACGTTTCTGTTGCTGGAGATATGCCTTCTTTTGGTCCTTTCTTATCCAAGCTAGTGTAGAATGTGGAATGGGGTACACTTTCACAGGTGTAGACTTCACTTCTTGCAGAGGAATAGTCTCTCTTGTGCTTTGTGGTTCACTAGGTTGGATTTCCTGTTTTTGTGCACTCTTGTGACTCTCTGTACTCAAAGATGGAGTGCACACAGGACTTACGGTATTTTCACATGAAGTACTTGACGATGGGGTTCCTATATTGCTAGTGAACATACAATCATGACTTTGTTCGTTAGGATGGACTTCTGGCTCTATAATAGCAGCGTTGGGTGGTCGTTCGTCTAGCAAACTAAATACTTCACGAGGTCCTATTCTGGCCGAGATGTATCCTAAAGCCAATTGAATGGTTACCTCATATTCGTAGATCCAATCTTGACCTAACACCACATCTTCTAGCAGATCCTGGTCCTGACACACTAAGAGTCTCTGCTCCATAGTGTTATTCCCCATATGTAAAGGTAAGGTGATCTCACCTATGCATTGAGTAACTTTTCCTCCTATTCCAATTAGCTGTGCCTTCGATGGGCGTATCTCCTCTTTAAGTCTCCGAGACAAAGAAAATCTAATGCAGCTTATTGCTGCTCCTGTGTCTATGAGAGCATCCACTAAGTGGTACTCTTTTCGTCCTGCTCCCAGATTCAAATAAGGCTGTCTTCTTTGTTGTCCGGAGTTTTCAGTGGCTCTAAAATTAGCCATTGGGATGAGTTCTTCTCTTACTCGATATCTCTCGTCTCTTTCTCTCATCCACTCTTTCCGTTTTCTGATACGTTCTAGGGCTTCCTGTCTAGCTTCTTCTCGTATGCGTTCTTCTTCCTTTTTCCTATTCTGAGCTCCTAATAGTCGTGCTAGCATTTGATCCGTTAGAGGCTCCATGAATCTTTTCACTCTGCATCCACTGATGTAGTTGGGAAGAATATCTCCGTCTAGTGTGGCGAGATTGACTGCACCACTAGTAGAGATTCGATTTATAATCATGGGTCCGTATCCGCGTTTTTGGAGCTTCTTTGCATGTTGTTTGAGGGTGTATACTAAGACTAAATCGCCTTCTTTCAGTCCCTTGTCTTTTATATGTGCGTCATAATAAGCCTTTTGTCTCCGTTTGGCGGCATAGATGCCTGCTACCGCTTGCAATCTAGTCTCGTGCAGCTTTTCAATTTGATCTAATTGTTGAGATAATTCATGACCGTTCCACTCATATTGCTGGGCCACTTTCAAGGTAGGTACTAAGAAGTCAATTGGCAAAATTGCATTCTGCCCATACACTAGGTTGAAAGGTGTAGTTCCAATGGCCGTTTTATATGCCACTCGGAAGGCCCAAATTGCGTGATGCAATTGTTTGTCCCAATCTGACCTTCCATTATTGACAATCTTTGTCAATATAGTACACAGTACCTTGTTGGAACTTTCAGCTTGCCCATTAGCTTGAGGGTGGTATGGGGCTGATTTTTTATGAATCACCAGAAAGTCATTCATTAGTGACTCAATGACCTCGTTTAAGAAATGTGTTCCTCGATCACTCACTATCTCAATTGGTAGTCCAAAGCGTGTGAAAATGTGCTCAAAAAGAAATTTTGCTGTGGTTTGAGCATCATTTTTTCGAGTGGCTTTTGCTTCTACCCACTTTGTTAAGTAGTCGGTGGCTACTATGATGTACTCAGCATGAGATCCTTTCGCAGGTGGACTGATAGGTCCTATGAAGTCAATACCCCACTTGGTAAATGCTCTCGCACAAACCATGGGTCGTAAAGGCATGTCATCTCTTCTAATGGGATATTTTGCTCTCTGGCATGTTTCGCAGCTTCTCACATATGTCTCCGCATCCATGTGTAGAGTTGGCCACCACAAGCCTGCAAAGAGAATCATCTTGACCGTTCTGTCTGCTGAAAAATGTCCTCCCGCAGCTCCTGCGTGTGCCATTTCTAAGATAGGAAGATATTCCTTTTCATGAATGCACAATCTTAGCTGGTTATCTCTCCCGCGTTTAAAGAGTTGTTTTCCTAAGATGACGTAATCTTTGCTCTGTTCTTCAAGAGCACGTTTTCTTGCTAGGGTAGCTCCATCAGGGTACTCTCGAGTTTTCAAGAACTTTACTAAAGGCATGCTCCACCTTGGTGCTATGGTAGAATAGCATAACGTAGAGTTCTCATCTGGGATTTGTTCTTGACAGGTTGGACAGGTTGACACATAATGATGTGCATCTCGTTGCATGGTTGGCCAATATATGCCAAATCTCTTGAGTGTTTGCCATGTTCCAATTGCGTTCAAGTGAGTGTTCCATTGATTTATGTGTGCTTTCTGAAGCCACATTTTTTGTTCATCTTCTTCCACATATCTCATCAGCAGTCCGCTTGAATCCTGGTGGTATAAACTTCCAGCAATAATGTGAAGGTTTTTAGTCCTCCAAAGATCTTGCTTTCGGTTTGGCGTGATCCCATCTTTAGGTCCATGTGTAAGTATAGGGATCAACTTTTCGGCCCATTGAGGACATACTTCCAGGTTAAAAAGATAGGTGTCTGGCAGATCATCAGGAACTCCGCTAGGTGGCTCTCCGTGTTTTAACCTAGAAAGGTGGTCTGCTCTCACATGTGTGTTTCCTTTTTTGACTATTACCTCAAAGTCAAACTCCATTAGTAACAAGAACCATCGTACCAACCTTCCCGTGCTACAAGGTTTATTGACTAAATACAACAAAGCTTGATGGTCTATGAAGAATTTGAATTTGTTGGCTAAGAGGTAATGTCTAAACTTCTTTACTACATAAACCATTCCTAAGCCCTCTCTTTCTGTAGTCGTGTAATTTCTTTCGGCTTGGTTTAATTGTCTACTCGCATAAGCGATTGGATGGTCAAGCTTTCCTTCATCAGCCGGTTGAGCTAGGATACATCCAATTGCATAGTTCGAAGCATCAACATGAATATGAAAAGGCTTGCTCCAGCTGGGTGATTTTAGAATTGGGGCTGTACTCAGCCTCTTTTTAAGCTCGTTGAAGGCCTTCTCACACTCGTCTGTCCAAGTGAACTGAGTCAATAGACCGTATAAGGGCTTAGCTATTATGGCATACATGTGAATAAACCTACGGTAATATCCACAATGTCCCATAAAGGCTTGTACTTCCTTTACATTTTTGGGTCTTGGTAAGTCCAATATGACTTTAATCTTGTCCTCATCCGTAGATATCCCATTTCTTGAGACTATGTGTCTTAGTATTTTTCCTTGTCTTACCATGAAGACACATTTTTCTGGGTTTAAGCAGACTCTATACTGCCTACATTTGTTGAATATCTTCCTTAATTCCAGTATGTGATCAGGTCTTTGATTGGAATACGTGCAAAGATCATCTACATACACTTCCATGCTTTTTTTCAAAAATTCCTTGAAAACGTGACACATTAATCGTTGGAAGGTAGCCGGTGCATTAGTGAGTCCAAAGGGCATCACTCTGAATGCATACACACCCCATTCAGTGGCAAATGCTGTCTTGTGTTGGTCCTCGGTCGCAATAGCTACCTGATTGTATCCAGAGAAACCATCTAGGAAGCTATAGACCTCTTTACCTGCTACCCTCTCCAATAGATGATCCGTAATCGGTAATGGGTAGCTATCACATATAGTGGCTGCATTCACCTTCTTCAGATTTATGCACACTCTCAATTTTCCGTTTTTCTTGGGCACTACTACCAATGGCGATACCCATTCTGTGTGTTCTATCTCGTATATGAATCCAGCATCCAACAACTTATCTATTTCTTCTTTTATCTTGGCTGAATACACATCATTATAAGTATAAGGTCTCTGTTTGGAAGGTTTGGCTTCGGATGTCATGGGGATTCTATGCGCACATATAGATGGATCTACTCCTTTTAAATCCTTATAGGTCCAAGCAAAGACATCCCGGTATTCTCTTATGAGTCGAGTCAACTCTTGCTCTTCTTCCGCTGAGACATCCTGTCCTATGAAAGTACATCTTTCCTCTCCTCCTTCCATGGTTACAACTATTTTCTTGGTTTGTTCTTTATTATCATATGCTATTCCCGGTTGTGCCTCTCTTTTAGGCATTTGAATAGCAATCTTCCTCTCTTCTACTTCATATTTTTTGAAATGAGCTGGTACCTCAAATTGGTCTTGAAGCTTATTATCGTCATCTTCTAACTCCCTTTCAACTTCCAATTCTTCCTGTTGTGTGAGATCCTTATGTTGTTCATTGGCAATGGTATCCATGTTGGTGGTACTAATCCCTAGATCCAGGGGTTCTGGTTCCATTTCAATGCTCTCGTAGTCCTCCTTCCAGTCTTTCTCAATTACTTCTCCTTCTCCTGCCTCCTGAAGGACTACCATATACAAACTAACATCATAACCCTCCTCGTCAATACATTCATTCATAGTTACCACTTCTTTGTTTACACAAACATCGAGGGTGGCTAAGATTTCCATCCAACCGTGAGGTTCGAATTCTTCGTCTGGAAATACTTGTGGCATATAAGCTGGATCTTGTACCGATCTCACTACACCTTGTTTCTGCTGCCAACTTTGTCTTCTCTCTTCTTCCTTTTTTGCAGCTTGGCATATCCATAGATGAGTGTCCTCGTTCATCCAGGATTGGTCACTAGAACCTGCACTATGAATCGATTGGTCGTCTTCCTCTTTATGGATTTGATTCCATTGCAGAGGTGGTACATCTTGATATGTGTACGTATGTAGGTTGATCCTAGTGGTGACTCCTGCGTGTTGTAGGTACACTGCATCCCTTCCCCAATCTTGTACGACCTTTAGCTGTCTCATGAATGGCCTTCCCAAGATCATCTCATAGTTGCTCGGCCTTTCAAAGTGACATATTGCTAAAGTATGTTCGAATTCCACTCCACACGTAGTGAAGATTACTCGTTCCAACAATCCTAGGGGTCTTTCCGTATGTCCATCTGCCATTTGAATTTTCATACGTGTTGGTCTCAATGCTGGTTTTCCCCATTTCTCCCAAATTTCTTTGGTAGCAATGCCAACACCAGCTCCTGAATCTAGTATGGCTTTGGTTGTGTAACCCCTATAAGTGATTGGAAGACAGGTATTTCCTTCATCTCCTTCACTAAAGTCTCCTACTTTATCCACTGGAATTCTCACCGTTTTCACTTCGTCATCTACCTCCTTCTTTTCTTCCTTGACTTCCCACTGTTTGATCAATTTCTCTTTTAAATGTGGTTTTACCTTTAACAGTTCTTCGAATGTTAAGGTACATGGGATTTTTACCTCTCTAAGGCGTTGTATGATCTCCGATGTTTGAACTGATGGATTCGTTTCTCGTCTCTGCATTGATGGAATGCGATACAATTCTGAGTTGTGCTCGTATTCCCCGGTGTAATTGGGTAGTTCCTTTACATCGTTTTCCACTTCTTTGTCACTTGCATCCATTGGAAAAATTTCTTCGGAATTAAGTTCAGGTATTGAACCTCCCATTTCGTTTTCTGCTTTCAATTCTTCAAAGGGCGGTTCCATTCCTTCTACCTTTTTCCACTTGTCCTCTTGAACTCGCGCCCATAAATCCTTAGTCCAATCTCCTTCTGTTTCAGGGACTATGGATCCTTCCTTTCTCTCAATACCAAGTTCATCATCCAGAGGTCTATTTACGTTAGGCTTTTCTTGATTATTTAGACACTCTTGGAATTTTTCTTCGCAAATTCGATTGTTTGGTAAAGGTGATGCGGGTTTTTCTAATGTTTGTTGGGCAACTTCTATCAATTTTTTGCAGATTTCCAATCTTTCTTTCTCTAAGTCGCCTCTCGGATACTCTCTCTCATGTTGTTCTATGGTAGGTCCTGCTTTTATTCTCGCCTTGTATGCCTGAATCCACATGGCTAATTCTTCAGGCATTGGGTCTGCTAATACCGATCCTACCTCCTTCTTTTCTTCCTCCATTTTATTTTCTTCTTCCACTTGTGCTTCTTCTGTTGATTTCTGTTTACTCTTTTCATTTTCCTTCTTTTGCAATAACTTTTTTTCTTTTATCCTGTCTCTCCTTTGCTTCCATCTTTGGGATCTTTTACTGGCGATACTTTTTTCTGGTTCTTCGGAGTCTTCTACTCTGTGAGGGATGGGTGTATTTCCCTCTTTGTCACTTCGATTATTTTCTTCGGTTTTATCAGGGTTTTCTCTAGCCTTTGCTCTTGTTATGGCTTTTAAAGGTATAGTGTACTCGTTGGCACTCCCTGACGATTCAATTACTTCTATTACGTTAATCTGTACATTAGATGTGATTTTGTTTGGGTTCTTAGGACAATCTCTGAAAAGATGTTCCTTTCCACAATCGCTACAGTATCCTTCCCAAATTCGTTGTGGTGGTGGTGGATTTGGCAATGTACATTCTCTGATATAGTGGTCACCTCCACACCTGTAGCATGGTCCTCTAGGTACAGACGGTCTATTCATTGGTCGAGGTGGCATGGTTGCTCTCGAAGCTGTATACATTAATGGTACATAATCTTGCTCGTAGTTGTATGAACTCTCTGGTGTCTCCATGCCATAAGCGTATGGGTCGTATTGTTGTCCATATTCCATTGTCGAGTTCTCATAACCTGGGAATGTTCCTTGACTAGGTTCGTAAAATGAGTCACATGGTTCACTACTAGTCAACGGTGTAGCTGGCACTATGGCCCTTTCTAAGTTTTCCTCTGGTTGCGCTATCTTAACTGGGACAACGTTCTGAGGGTGGGGCGGTTGTTGTCCTAGCACTGGTTGAGGCTGCGTGTATCCCTGATATGCGTATGGTCGTGGTATTGGTGCCTGCGGCTGATATGAGGGATATCTAAAGGCTTCTCCTCCTTGCTGGTTCTGCGGATATCCATATGGTCTCACATAAGGCTGTGTGGGTCTGGTTTGCCTATTGTAAGGGCAGTTCTCAGTGCTATGGTTTGTGTATCTCTGCTCTATACTGCAATACTGTAGTGGTCCGGGAACAGAGGGTCTATGAGGAGCATAGGCAATTGTTGGGACTACTCCCCTAGTACACAAATGAGAAGGATGATCTCCTCCGCACTGCATACATCTTCTAAGCATAGGCATTCTCATAGGATTGGTGGGATAATTCCTCTGTCCTTGCATATTCAGTTTTTTTGCTAGCAAGTCGGCAATTTCCTCTATGTTGTTTTTAGGGTTTGATGTGCTACTTGATGACTCTTCACTTTTCACACTACCTTGGGGTATTTTCAAGTCTTCTGCAAGGTTATCCTCTAGGTCTATACATTCCTTCATACACTCTTGCAAAGTTTGAACTCTCTTCACGTACACTAATGACCTCAAGGTTCCGTTCAACAGTCCTTCTAAGAACAATGATACCATTTTATTTTGAGTTGGTCTCTCCTCTACGGGGCATCTATCCACATACTGCTTGAATCTCCTGGCAGCCAATCTGACTGACTCAGTTGGAACTTGTTTGAAGCTGTGGATTAATGACGAAGAATTGTTTTTAATTCCAGATTTGGTAAATTCTTCAATCATTTCTTGATACACCTGATCCATGTTCTGGAAGGCATTTGGATCCAATGGCTGAAACCAGGCCAGGGCCGTGTCTGACAAGGTAAGGCCAAAGGACTCATATTGAATCATGAAGTCATCTACCTGCTCGGCTCTAACTACTTGTTTAAATTCTGCTATGTGATTATAGGGTTCACTCGAGCCATCATAATGATATCTCATGCACTTGGCCACTTGAATCGGCCTTAGTCTCCTTTCTGCTTCAGGTTGTCTCGGCATTACAGGGTAATTTGGTCTTCCTATTGGTATGCCTGGTCCTCGTACTACCTGTGGTCTGACTGGAGCATGAACTCCTTGTCTTGGGTCAATAGCTGGCTGTGGCCGGTAATTAGGATTAGTGGCAGGCATTGCGAATTGTACATGTGGTCTGATGGGGATCTGGGTTCGTTGAGTTTGTTGTGTTTGTCCCGAATGTTGACTTGAATCATTTTGAGAGGTTCCATGTGGATTTCGTGAAGTAGTGGCTTGGTCCCTTGGGGGGAACACTGGGATGTTCTGATATTTCAGCTCAGCTCTCTCTAATTCAGTGACTGGCCAATACCTTCTGTGGTCTTTGTCCAAATATGTGATGATGGTGGGGAATTCAGGATCTTGTAACTCATAGATGGTAACTGGATTAGGAGCAGCTTCCCAAATAGAGGAATGGGCTCTGAGCAGGTGCTCCATCCCGTTGATCAAATACACATCTATTAGAGTGTCATCCTGGGAAACTAAGTCTCCTCTCCAAAGTTTAGTAATTGTTGATCTCCCTCTAGGAGTAGTTACTTGTTCTTCAGTTCCATATCCATTTAAGCTCGACGCATTATTTTCCTCACCACGCTCATTAATGATTTCAGGGTGTTCTGTGACTACGTATTGATTGTCTTGTTTATCCATGTACAGTCCTCCTATGTACTTAACTGCCGGTCTTGGCACTATGTAGGCTTCTGAAGCCTTCCTCAGTCTGGCCACTGATCTGTTTAGACCATCCAAATAGATAGGGATCTCATTGTGGTTAGTGCTCACATATTCTAAGGAAGTTCTGTATTCGCCCTCAATGATGGACATCTGGCCAATCATGGGCACAGTGTTTTGCATATCCTCTGAAGCCATGGGGATTTCTCCTTCTGACTCACTGGAGGTCTCAGAATAGTGTGAACGGTTGCTTGGTTCGGCTGCACTCCCTACAGAAGAAATTACACTTCTTCGGCTTCCTAGGGTTCTTCCTGATCTCAGGTTCATTCACTTAAGAGCTCTGATCAATTCTTGTCCACCTTTAGTCTCTAGAGTTCTAAGTTATGGTTCAGAAGTCTAGGGAAAACTTAGGCTGGAATGTGACTGAAAGAAAATTTCAAGTCACGATACTTGACTCTCACGATCTCTGAGAAAACGATCGCTGACAAACGACACTTGGATAACACGATCGCTGACAGACGATACTTGGATGAAACGATCGTTGGAAAACGTTCTTTCCCTAAACGATCTCTGACAGGAAACGATACACGACCTCTCGGTGAAACGATCTACGACCTTTGATCAAAACGATCGCTGGCAACCGACACTTGGGTCCAAACGATACTTGATCAAAACGATCACTGGAAAACGATCTTTGACTACACGATCTCTCGCAAAACGATCTTTGGCAGAAAGCGATACACGACCGACGATCTCTAGTAGAAACGATCGGCGATACTTGGGCTGAAACGACACACGATCTCTCACTAGACGATACACGATACTCGATTATAAACAATCTACGACCTTCACCAGAAACGATCGGCGATATTTAACTGAAACGATACCGATCTGTAACAAGTGTCGCGATCTCCGCCAAACGATCGACGACCGACGACACCCGTGACAAACGATACACGACCTTGGACAAGTGTCGCGATCTCTGGATAACGATACTTGGCAAACGATACACGATCGACGACCTCTGATCCAAACGATCTCTATCGGAACGATCTACGACCTCTATCTGAAACGATCTACGACCTCTTACGAAACGATCGACGACCGCTGGGAAATATCGCGATACTCAACCGCAGGAGTAAAACGATACTCGACCGCAGGAGCAAAGCGATACTTGACCCTTTTTCAAATTTTTGTAATGTTTTTTGAGATTTGATGTTTCCCCCTTTCTCACCTAACTCTTCTCTCTTACCCTCACCCACTGTATCAATCATCAATTGACTTTTAACCCCCTGAAGGCCCAAACGACACTCAGCGCAGATCGTTTTCACCTTTTCTAGGTTGAAATGCTGGAAATTTTTGAGCAAATAGGTGGTTTAGTTTACCTTGGAAGCACCCATGATCTCTTGGTCCAACTCTTTTGCACTGAACTCTCCCCTATTGCTTGCTTTCCTCGCCACGATCGCTGGGACTCACACGACACTCGACACTGCTCTCCACGATACTTGTTCAACAAGTAACTTGAAAAATGAAAATTTTTTGGCTTTTATACTTGGGAATTCCTAGCTTACAGAAAAAGGAAAATTTTTGAACAACCCTAAAGCCTACTCTACTCTCCACTCACTCCTATTCTACTTCTTCTACTCACTTCCCTAATCTATCAACTCACTACACACACTCCAAGAATGAGAAGTAGCAAGTGCGGCTGAAAATGACTTACCAAAGAAGAGAAGATTTCCGCTCCTCCAAGTTCTTCAAGGCAAAAAGCTACTTACCATCACACGAATGCCTCGGTTTGATTCGTCACTCCCCGGCAACGGCGCCAAAAAGTGTGTTGACCTAAGCTTCAACTTAGGGACTTGCGGAGAAAGAGACTATACCTCAATCCCCTCACAAGTGCATATAGTGGGGATACACGCTTTTAATTATCAATCCAAAGAGTATGCAAACCTAGCCGAGTGTATGAAGACATGCAATCACGTAATGGTCAATGTAAATGCACTACTCAAGAATGAAAATGAGGTAAATGCTTATCCTAACAAGCTTCAACAGTAGGTCAAGACGAAACGATACTTGGTGCAGCAGCCGTCAGTATTTTGGACTTTTCTCTTAGCTCCGAGCTCCAAACATAGCGAATAGCATATGCGTTTCGAAGCTCTCGAGAAGACGCATCCAATGGCAGTGGTTTCACTCAATTCCGACGCTCCTACTTCAAGTTATGACAGAAATACTGAATCGCGAAAATACTTTCCTACGCTTCAGCACTTCCTACACCTCGCACACACCTTTCCTACAGCAAAGAAACACTCTCAAGGATAGACATCACTCACAAGCACTCTTTCCAAGCAATACACATGCATACAAGCTCACGAAGAAGAAGATGAAGAGGGAAGAAGACACAAATTCGAATTTCTGTGCTCTCTATTCTCCCAATGGCAAAAAGTCCTCTACAAAGAGTCACATTTGACTTATATACTAGTGCCCTAAAAATGGTCCTTTCACACAAGTGACCGGCACTTTATTCACTAAGAGCTAATTTTCTACTATTTTACATGGGTAAGCTTCTATTCTTCTGTGGGAATACATCTAGAGGACTCCTCTAGTGCCTTTACAAAGGGAAATATATTACAAAAATGAATATGTTACAAAAATATGTGGTCCAAATCGGAAAAATTTTGGGGCCCGTCTTTTTCTCTGCTTTGTGCGCTCTTTAGCTCTGCAACACTCTCCCCCTCTTCGTCTCTGTCGTCCCTTGACAGACTTTGCTTCACGCACGCGCCTTTGACAGGCTTTGCTTCGCGCACGCGCCCAGTGGTCAGTGTTGTCTGAATCTTGATCTTGCATTACGTTTTAGAGGCGCTCTGGTTTGTCCTGGTTGCACACATTGGACCTGGTTGATTTGGTTTGCCACGCACGCCATTAGTGCACATATGCGGATGTAGCTCGTAAGCCTTGATCTGAAACCTCTGCCACTCAAGAGGTTGAAGCATCCACATAAGTGATACATGTTGGCCCTGATTCCTTCTTCCGGCTGCGTGCTTTTCCTTGGTGTGTGCGCCCCTGCGGGGCTTCCTGCAGAGATGCATCTTCAGATTTGTCTTTTAGTGAAGCTGTTTCTTTCGTTGCTTTCTTTTTTTCCTCTTCTTACTCGTCTCGCCCTCGACAACAGCTGTAACATATTCCTAGCTTACAAAAAAATGAAAATTTTTTGGCTTTTATACTTGGGAATTCCTAGCTTACAGAAAAAGGAAAATTTTTGAACAACCCTAAAGCCTACTCTACTCTCCACTCACTCCTATTCTACTTCTTCTACTCACTTGTTTCTTAGGTACCCACATCTCTAATCGCCCTTGTTGAGCTGCAGCTAATTTCTTAGGTACCCAAACTTGTCTGATACCTTGTGATTGAGCTTGTCCGAGCTGCTTCCTTCATCTTCTGGCCTGGTTGGCTTGCTTGGATGGGATTTGTGGGGGCAAGGCTAGTGGTTGCTCTCTTTATGCTCTGAACTGCTTTCTTATCGAATGGTGTCTTTCTATTTGATGTAGTAGTTGTCGTGCACGGTTGTGTTTGCCTGTGTGGTGGACTCACTACTGTGGCTACTTGATTCTTTGGAGAAGAGGAAAGATCCACCCGCCTTCGAACCTGTTCTTCCACGATTGACTCCTTCTGCATCATAGAGCTTTTGACACATACAACATCTTCTTCCATATGATTAGTCTTAGAAGAATTAAGAGAGTGTGTGGTGCCATGATCTTGGAGCATGCAGTTCTCTAATTCTAATGTAACGCATTGTTCATGTACCCAAACTTGAAGAATTTGACTTCTTAGGTTTAAGTTAACTGCATGGTCATAGATCCAATCTTGACCCAAGACAAGTGGTTCTGTAAGGTTCTCATCTTGACACACTAGTGCTTTGACTTTCATTGGAACATCTTGAAGGTAGATGGGAAGTTCCACCTCGCCCAAAAAAGGGGTTTCCACACCTCCCAATCCTATGAGATAAGCTTCTATGGGATTGATATTCAACTGCAAGTCTTGGCAGTAGGAAAGTCTAACTGCACTACTTGTTGCACCTGAGTCAATCAATGCTTTCACAGTCCTTGCACACTTTCCTTGTCTTATCTCTATGGTCACAAAGGGACATCGGTCAATGAATTGAGAAGTAGGTATGCCCGATTTTTGGCACATATCCATGTGATATTTTGGGGCTTTTGAGTTGACATCTAGGCCTAGTCGCCTTAAATTATTTCACCTAATACGCTCTCTGGCGTCTGCCTGTGCTTCTTCCCTCACCCTTAACTCCTCTTCTTTTCGCTTCTTAGAAGTGTTGAGTCTCGTAAGCATATCCTCTGTAAGAGGTTCTTGGTATAACTTGACTCTACATCCACTAATATAGTTTGGCAAGATATCTCCTTCTAGAGTGGCCAACTGAACTGCACCACTAGTGGAAATTCTATTAATGATCATGGGTCCATATCCTCTTTTTTCCAACTTACGGGCATGTTGCTTTAGTGTGTAAACCAACACTAGATCGCCCTCTTTCAGTCCCTTATCCTTGATGTGTGCATCAAAGTATGCCTTTTGTCTTTTCTTTGCATCATAGATGCCTGCCGCCGCGCGTAGCCTTGTCTCACCTAAGCGTTCTAGATCAAAGATCCTATAGGACAATTCATGTCCATTCCACTCATGCTCTTGTGCTACTTTTAAGGTTGGGATGAGGAAGTCTAATGGTAGAACAACATTCTGTCCAAAGACCATCTGAAATGGGGTGGCGTTGAGTACTGTTTTGTAGGCAACTCGGTAAGCCCAAACAGCATGATGAAGTTGTTTGTCCCAATCAGAGCGTTTATTATTTACCAGTTTTGTCAATACGTTACAGAGGATCTTATTGGTGCTTTCGGCTTGTCCGTTAGCTTGTGGGTGATAAGGGGCAGGCTTCTTATGTATCACCAAGAATTCTTGGAGAAGATTTTCAATGACCTCATTCAAGAAGTGTGTGCCTCTATCGCTCACTAACTCTATTGGTAGCCCATATCTCGTGAACACATTCTCGAATAAGAACTTAGCCGTAGTCTGAGCATCATTCTTTGTTGTGGCTTTCACTTCTACCCACTTTGTAAGGTAATCTGTAGCCACAATAATATACTCTGCATGGGAGTTTCTAGCTGGGGGTTTAATAGGACCTATGAAGTCTATGCCCCATGCACACCCTCCCATCATTGGCCTTAAAGGCATCTCATCTTTTCTAACTGGATATTGTGCACGTTGGCATGTGTCACATTTCTTCACATAGGTATGAGCATCCATATGAAGAGTGGGCCACCAAAGTCTTGAGAATAGAATGGTCTTGATTACTCGATCAGGACCGAAGTGTCCGCCTGTGACACCACTGTGTGCAGTTTCTAAGACTTTCAAATAGTCTGATTCATGAACGCACAGTCTTAAGTAACCATCTTTGCCTCTTCGGTATAAGTTGTCTCCTACTAAGGCATAGCCTTGAGCCTCTTGCTCCATGCTTCACCTTCTTGCTAGACTAGCCTCTTTGGGTAATCTTCCCGACCTCATAAACTCCACCAATGGAGCACTCCAATCTGGAATTAATGACACTTGATAAAGGGTCGCATGCTCCACTGGGGGTCTCTCCCTGCACATTGGACAATTTTTAATCCACTCATGTATTTCTTTGTCCATGCTAGGCCAATACACTCCAAAACGTTTCAGATTTTGTAATGTGCACTGTTTAGAATAATGATTTCCTAGCAATCCATCATGAGCTTGTTGCAACCAACTACTATGTTCATCGTCCTCAACACAACAAGCTAATACACCCTCAGTATCTTGTTTGTACATGCTTCCTGCCAATATGTGATATTTTTGTTATTTTTACAATTTCTTCTTGCGATGTTTTCACATTCTTATTTGTGGGTCCAAAGGTTAGGACTGGTACCAACTTATTTGGCCATTTAGGAACAACTTCTAAATTGAACAGATAAGCATCAGGTAGTTCATCAGACACTCCTTGAGGTGACTCTCCTGAAGTAATGCGAGAAAGGTGATCTGCTCGGAGGTGGGTTCTACCTTTCCTAACAACGACTTCAAAGTCATATTCCATTAGTAAGAGGAACCATCTTACTAAGCATCCTGTATTGCAAGGTTTATTGACCAAATATAAAAAAGCTTGATGATCAGTGAAAAACTTGAACTTGTTGGCCAATAAATAGTGCCTAAACTTCTTCACAGCATATACCATGCATAAGCCCTCTCGCTCAGTTGTGGTATAGTTTCGTTCAACTGTGGTGAGCTGTCTACTAGCATATGCTATGGGCAAATCTAAGTTTCCTTCTCCTGTGGGTTGTGCTAGCACACATCCTATGGCGTGATTGGATGCATCCACATGGACATGGAATGGTTTATTCCAATTAGGAGTGGTCAGTATTGGTGCTGTGCACAAACATTTCTTCAGTTCGTTGAAAGAATTCTCGCATTCGCCGTTCCACTCAAAATTAGACAACAAGGCATAAAGGGGTCTCGCTATGATCGCGTACATGTGGATAAACCTACGGTAATATCCACAATGGCTCATAAAGACTTGTACCTCTTTAACATTCCTTGGCCTTGGCAGCTCTGCTATGGCTGGTACCTTATCTTCATCTGTTGAGATTCCATTTTTAGAAACAATATGGCCTAAGATTTTACCTTGACGCACCATGAACACACACTTTTCTGGGTTCAGACACACTCGATATTCTCTACACTTGTTGAAGATTTGTCTGAGCTTAGGGATGTGAAATCTTCTTTCTTGGGAATGAGCACATAAATCATCCACATACACTTCTAAGCTCTTTCGCAAGAACTCTTTGAAGACATGACACATGAGCCTTTGGAATGTTGCAGGTGCATTGGTGAGCCCAAATGGCATCACACGAAATGCAAAGATTCCCCACTCTGTGGCAAAAGCTGTTTTGTGTTGATCTTCTGGGGCAATGGCTACTTGATTGTAACCTGAAAATCTATCAAGAAAGCTATAAACTTCCTTGCCTGCAACACGCTCCAATAGGTGTTTTGTGATTGGAAGCGGATAACTATCTCTAATAGTAGCGGCATTAACTTTTTTAAGGTTAATACACACTCGCAACTTCCCGTTCTTCTTGGGCACCACTACAATGGGGGACACCCATTCAGTATGCTCAATCTCATAGATGAATCCAGCTTCAATCAGCCTATCAATTTCTCCTTTTATTTTGGTTGCATATGTATCATTATATGTGTAGGGCTTCTGTTTGGTGGGCTTTGCATCAGCAGTCATGGGGATAGTATGAGAGCAAATTCTTGGATCTACACCTTTCAAGTCTTTATAGTGCCACGCAAACACATCTCTATATTCCCTTAATAGAGCAATGAGCACCATTTCTTCTCTTGCACTTTCTCCTATATATGTGCATCTCTCTTCGTTCTCTTCAATGGTCACTACAATTTTCTTAGTCTTTTCTTTATTATCATATGATTCTCCTATGATGGCCTCTCTCTTAGGCATTCGTACCAAAATTTTGCGGTTGTCAACTTCATATTTCTTGAAGTTTTCTGCTACTTCAAACAATGATTCCTCCTCTTCTTGTTTCACTGCTTTTCTTTTCTTTTTCTTTTGACTGCTCTCACTTCCATCCTTTGAATTTACCGTTTTAATGCTTGTGAAAGGTTCTTCTTCTTTCTGGTTAAACACGCCTACATCTTCTAAATAGTGCTTCTCTGAGTTAAAGCAACTATCCATCACAATGGACTCTAGATCATCGTCATTCTCTTCTTCTTCTATGACATCACTAGGGTCACATTCTTCTAGCAAGGGTTGACACATGAACACTGAAATATCATAACCCTCCTCATCACAATGAGGTGCCCACTGTTCTTCATTGACAGCAATGTCCATGGTGGCTAAGAGTTTTGGCCATCCATGAGGCTCAAATTCCTCATCTGGAAAGATCATCGGTGTGTAGGCTGGGTCTCTAACTGGTCTATCTCCTGGCGAAGTTCCTTCTTCTCTTGCCTTTAAACATTTTTCCTCTTCCTCTGCGACCTTGCACATCCACAAATGAGTATCTTCATGCAGCCATGATGGATCAGGTGAACTTTCAGAATGCACAGAGATAGAATCTTCTTTTGCTTTGTGGATAGGATTCCACTGTAGGGGTGGTACATCTCTGAAGGAGTAATCCTTCAAATTGACCTTGGTGGTGACCCCTAAGTGCTGCAAGTACAAGGAGTTGGTTCCCCAATCCTGTACTATTTGCAATTGTCGTAGGAAGGGTCTTCCTAGGATCATCTCATAAACATTATTTTTCTCAAAGTCACATATAGCAAATGTGTGCTCAAACTCTACACCACAAGTGGTTAGAGTTATCCCTTCTAGCAATCCTAGAGGTTTTCAAAATGACGGTCTGCCATTTGAAGCTTCATTCTAGTTGGTCTTAATGTGGGTTTGCCCCATTGCTTCCACAAAGAGGTGGTCACAATAGCAACACCAGCACTTGAATCTATGATTGCTTTGGTTGTGTAACCTTGATAGGTGATTGGAAGATAAGTATTACCTTCTTCACCCTCACACATGTCTCCTATTTTATCGAGAGGTATCTCTGGAACTTTCTGCTTAGAGCCTGCTTTTGGCATATTGGACTCAAGTTCTGGGACCTGATCCTTCACATGATTCCATAGCTCAGGTTTTGCTTTGAGCAGCTCTTCTACAGTGAGATGACATTGAACCTTAGTGTTCTTCACAACATCAGTGTTCCTTGGGACCACTGAGTCTTCATGTCTTACCAGTATTGTGGGAGCTCTGATTTGAAGAGATTCATATTCCCAAGGGCCTAGAAATTGAGGCAGTTCTAAGGTATTAGATTCAAAATCTAATCTTTCGTCTTCTTGTTGTTCTGCTTCATCTCCGTAAATAGATGGAATGTCTTTGGGAAATTGATCATGAAGGTCATCAATCTCATGAATAGGAGGGAAATTACCCTTCTCCTTGGCCCATTTCTCCTCTTGTATTTCCCGCAAGAACTCTTGAGAGTGCTCCTGAATTGAAGGAGGTATTCCAGCATCCGTGGAATTAGGAACATACGCTCCCTTTGGTGGTGAGCTTCTTCTCTCAATAACTGGTTGAGCCTGTGGTGGTAAAGAAACTTGTGGTTTGTTTACCAATTGCTCTAATCTTTCTAGTAAGCCCTGGAAATGCAAATCCGGTTTGACAGAGTTTGTCTGATTGAACTTTTGACTAGTCTAGAGTATAGCTTGAGCTTGTTCTACCAACTTCATGCACGTTTTCATCCATTCAATCTCTAAATCCGCTCTAGGGTAACTCTTGTCTAGGTTTGCAGCTGTTGGCCCTTCTTAAAGTCGAGCCTGGTAGGCCTTGAACATCATGTCCAAGCCTTCTGGCGTTGGATCTGCAAGAACAGACCCTGGTTGTGGTCTATTTACAATGGGTGGTGAGGTGGGATGAGGTGGAGTAGATGGAGTTTCGGCATGCGAGGGGCTTTGAGTTGCAATGTCATCTATTTTTGTTTTCGCTTCTTTCAAGCTTTCTTCTAGTTCCGATAACTTTTTATTCCACTTGCGATTGGCCTTCTCTCTAGTATCCTTCCATGTTCTTGTTTTCCTCTTACTAGGTTCTCCCGATTCGCTCGACTCCGATTGCTCTACTGGTTTATCCTGTTTTAAGGCTTGTGCTCTAGTGACAGCTTGTATAGAAGCCACATTACTGCTACTTGAACTTGAATCCGCCACTAAGCCTACCACATTAATGGGTGTAATCTTGGGTGCACTAGAGGGGTTTCTTGGACAATCTCTGGGGAGATGGTCTTTGCCACAATCAGGACAAAATGCCTGTATTGTGATAGCCTGTCCTTGACTTAGAGATGGTGGGTGGGGACAATCACGAAGGAAATGGTCGCCCTGACATTTGAAACATGGTTCTCTAGGGGCTTGTGGACTTGCTTGTCTCAATTGGGGCCTAGGGTTAGCATTTGTGTACATGACATTGGAGTATTCAGGCTCCCAATTTTGTTCCATAGGTTGTGCCTCATATTGATACCGATAAATCTCACTATGTTCAGGTGACTCTGTGTAATAAGCATGTGGACTACCTTCATGGGAGTAGTCTGAACTATGAGCATGAGAGTCATTCTCTGAGATCAGTGGGGTCATTGGCACCAATGCTCTATTAAGGTTCTCTTCTACCAGTGCATACTTAACTGGAATTGTATTGGGAGGAGCTGGTGGTTGGTTTCCCAAGACTGGTTGTGGCCTATATGGTGCCTGATATTGCTGTTGTGGTCTATAATATGGCTGTTGGTATTGGTTCTGATACCTACCTTGTGGGTAAGGTTGTTGATAATTTTGTCTAACAACCTGCCTATTGTAGGGACAATCTTGAGCCGTGTGGTTCGTGTACTTCCTTTCAATAGTGGAGTATGGGGTATTCCTTTCTCTCATGCTCTGGTTGTGCATTGGGCATACATTAGCCATGTGGTCGCCTCCGCAAGTATAACACCGATTCAATGGAGTGACTCTTTGTGTTTGTCTATTTTGGACTCCCAACTTCTTGGCAACTTGCTCAGCTATCTCCTCTATTTCTGTGGAGACTTTTGAAGTATGACTAGTAGAACTATCCGAATCCTTATAGAGTTTGGACAATCCTAACTCCTCACCCAAGTTATCTTCCATGTCAATGCATGTCTGCACACACTCTTCTATGGATCTAGGCTCTTTCAAGTACACTTATGATCTTAACTTTGTGCTCAGTAAGCCATATAAGAACAAAGCCACTTGTTTGGCTGGTGTGGGTAACTCTGGAGCAAGGCATCTTTCTAGGTACTGTTTGAACCTTCTACCTACTAGTCACACTGTTTCTTGGGGTGTCTGCTTGAAGCTGTGGATCAAGGATGATGTGTTATGCTTGATACCACTCTTGGAAAATTCTACAATGAATTCGTCTAGCAACTGACCTATAACGCGATAGTTTCAACTACTCAATGGTTGAAACCAAGCCAAGGCAGTGCGCTTAAGCGTCAAACCAAATGCCTCATATAGGGTGAACAAATCCTCAACCTGTTCAGCTCTTAATACTTGTTTGAACGCGGCCACATGATCATAAGGATCTCCTATCCCATCAAAGTAATTCTTCATTGCCTTGATCACTTGAGTGGGCCTAAGGGTTCTTGGGTGCTCTCAGGGTCTAGGCAATGGAAAATCATGTTCATCTCTTTGTTGCCTATGTGCTTGATGTCTATCTCTTTCAGGTCTTTCATTTTCAAATTCTGATCTATTTCTACCTACAGTGTGTGTAAAACTTACCTCAGGTCTCTCTCTATTTCTTTCTCTCTGGGCTTCATGAGCTTGGGATGATCCTACTCCTTGGAGGCCATGGGAAACATTGGATCTTGGTGGAGGGAAAATCAATTCACTCTTCTAAGTATATGCATGTCTATCGTGTTCTGTTACCAAGAAATTTTTCTCTGACGTGTTATCCAGGTAGACAACTTTGCCTGGTATCTCTGGATCCTTGAACTTGTAGATGATGACTATGCCCAATTGGCTAGGTTGATCTGGCTTGAATCTCCAAAAGGCTTCCTCTGTTTCTTTATTCAAGAATAGTTCTATGCTTTTGTTGTCTTGAGGGATCCAGTCTAGAGTGATCACTCTGGTCAAAATTGACTTACCTCTAGGAGTCTGGGGTCCTTGTCCTACATTTCCTTGTTCTAGGTCTCCTATCTCATTCTCATGAATGCTATTTCCAAACTCATCGGTCCTATCTGGTTGGTTGGTAACCACATACATGGTTCCTTCCTTATCAATGTATGAACCCTCTTCGAACTTGACCACCGGGTGTTCAAGTCCAAAGGGTTGATCTGGATTTTTGAGTTGGACCACTGATCGCCTCAGGCCATCCTCATAGATGCGAGCACCTAATCGATTGGTCCGAATATATTCCAATTGTGTCTTATAGGGACTATTGCAGAGCAAAGGAACATATGTGAAGAGCCCCAAAATTTTCAAATTAACGGGCACAATTTTTCTTCTTCAAGGTCTCAGAGAATTCCCTCAAGCCATGTAAATGCACTAGAGGAGTCCTCTAGTTGCATAATCCCAATTTGTTGTAAAATATCCCTTGTAAATTAGTAGGAAATTCACTTTTCTAGTAATAAAGTGCCGGTCTCTTGTGTGAAAAGACCAAACTTAGGGCACATGTATATAAGTCACTTTGTGACTCTTTGTAGAGACTTTTGCCATTGTGAAGAAGACGCTCTTCTAAAATTTTGAATTTGCCTCTTCCTTGCAGATTTTGATCCTCTTTTTGGTCTTGTATGTGTGTGTATTGCTTGAAATGTGTGTGTAGTACTATTGTCTACCCCTCCCCATTGATTTTGAGCTACTGTAGTGTGTGTGCGAACTAGTAGGAGTTGTGGCGTGAGGGAGGGCACTTCCCGCCATTCACCATTTTGGCCATAATTTGAAGCAGACTTATCAGAATCGAGTGAAACCACTTCCAATAGATGCGTCTCGTCGAGAGCTTCGAAATGAGTACCCTATTGCCTATATTCGGAGTTCGGAGCTTGGCGAAATCCTTGATTTTCTGAAAACTGCTGTAAGAGGTATCGCGGTAGACACTTTCAGCATTTCAGTGAGTGTGAAAGATGGATTAGTCTTTTCTCATGCATGCAAGCTTTGCCACTTTATTTTCCGTCATGTATGCACACGTCTTCATACACTTGGTTAGGTTGTTCGATCGGATTGACATTTAAATGTGTGTTAATTTCCCACTATACGCACTTGTGTGGCAATTGAGGTACAGTCTCATTGGCACAAGTCCTTGAGTCTTCATGACACAAGTACACACGTTTTTGGCGCCGTTGCCGGGGAACACTCTGCCAAGGTGCCTTCGTGATGGTTATAGATCGAGTGTGATAGAATCGTACTTGTAGAGGTGAAATTGTCGTGTGGCAAGTAGTCAATCACTTCAGCACTTGTTGCTTCACATCCCGGAAGTGTGTGTGATAAGTTTTAGGTTTAGGGTTAGGAGGAAGGGAGAGAAGGAGGAGTTAGGGTTAGGTTAGACAAAGAGGAGGAGTGAAGAGAGGTGAAGTAGGAGTAGGCTGAGACCACCAAAAATGTCCAAAAAATCACCTAAAATTAGCTAGGATCAAATTTTGTCCAAAAAAGTATAAAAACAAAAAAATTGGCTCATTTGACACTGGTTGGTGTTCTGGTATCGTCTGAAGAGCAGCGTGTGGTATCGCGCGCTTAGTATCGTGCAGGGCAGGCATTCAAAGCTAGGTTTTGAGCCCAAAGTGCAAACAATATAGTACAAAGGTAAGATTTCTCAAAGTTTATTTGACCAAAATACTTTAAAAGTGAGCAAATGCGTGATTAAGTGCGCATTAGGTATCGCGGGGAGGAAAACCATTTGTTTTTCTTGCTTTCTGGAAAGAGGCAGTAGGCTAGATGTGTGGGGGGTTGGAAGAGAAGCAAGGGGTAAAAAATTTTTGTATTTGGAGGCTTTTTTGGCGTGAGTATCACGATCGGTTGAGATTTGGTATCGCGATACCAAAACTCCCTTGTATCGCGATACTCGCCGAAGTATCGTATCGCTGGATACCAGTCTTGGTATCGCGATACCATTTTGGTATCGTGTCCTCAAAGTTGGTATCGCGATCTCACATTGCCTAGGTATCGTATCGGTACATATCACAGTATCGTATCGTCTGCTTTCCTAAGTAGTATCCCGATACCATATTAAGTATCATATCGCCGTATTTCCTAGGGAAGTATCACGATACCATACCAAGCATCGTATCGTCCCATTGACAAGAGGTACATCGCGATACCAAGTTGGTATCGTATCGTCTGCGTAGGTGATATCGTACCGTATGAGGAAATTGGCATCATATTGGGTGGGTTGATCAAGTATCGTATCGTGAGCAGCAGTGGTATCGTATCGTCTGCTTGCCTAAGTAGTATCGCGATACCAAGTTAGTATCGTATCGTGAGCAGCAGTGGTATCGTATTGTCTGCTTGCCTAAGTAGTATCGCGATACCAAGTTGGTATCGTATCGTGCAAGCAGGTGGTATCGTATCGCCGCCTGTTCTGGTATCGTATCATCTCCTTACCAGGAATTGTATCGCGATACCACTTTTGGTGTCGTATCGTGGCAGTCATCCGGTATCGTATCGCCTGCTGCAAACAGTATCGTATCGTGTTAACATCAAGTATCGTATCGTGGCCGAGGCAGTATCGCCTAGTGCAGTATCGCCTGGAAGTGGTATCTTCCAGATTTGCACTAACATTCTGTCAGGCAATTTGAGGCATTAGGAGAGCCACTCAAGGAGAATCTCCGAGACATATAGAGAGACTTAGGAGGGTGAATGAACTTGAGGTCAGGAAGAGTGCTAAGTAGCCGAAGAAGCGTCATATCTTCTGTGGGAAGTGTTGCCCAGGTTAGTCATCACTCCATCTACTCAGAGACTTCTAGTGATTCAGAGGAGGAAATACCCATGGCTTCGGAAGACATGCAGGGTCCAACACCAAATAGGAATTTCATGTCTACTGTTGAAGGAGATTACCGTACCTCCTTACAGTATGTGTCCACTAATGCCCAGGAGATCCCCATCTACCTGGATGGCTTAAATAGATCTGTGGCTAGGATGGTAACTTCCCTGAATGCCACAATTGTACCCCGACCTGCTGTCAAGTACGAGGGAGGTGCATATGTAGACAAAATTGGTCATATCTACATTGTGACTGAATTTCTTGAGAGGATCAACGAAAGGGGAGAGTTTGCGGACCCAGACAACTCCGAAAGAACACACCCTGAAGAGTTTGTGACTACCCCTGGGGGCAGGTCTCGAGTATCACGAGTCTTGAGAGGAGATTTGATACCTCAAGACGACTACTTGTTGGAGGTCTATATGATCCACGGATCAGACTTGTTGCTTCAAACAGACTTACCTTCTCCAGGGAGAGAAGAAAGCCCCATGACATTCTATGAGCTGAAAGACCCAAATGATGAAACTAGACTCACATACTTGGATAAGGATCAGAGGAGATATTGGCCTATGAGTGCCTTAGACAGGGCTTGGCTGAGATATATGGGTGCGCCTATATTTCCTCAGAGACATCAGACAACTACCTCACAAAATCCTTTTGGGAATCAACAAGAGACGGAACATACCACATCAGGACAGACCAGCCAACGAAGTGTGCCCAACCGTACTCACGTACAGTTTGCAACTTCAGGAGTGCAAACACACAATCAGGCCCACGTAGGGATAGGTAATCAGTACCGACCACCAGTAAGACCACGACCACCGGTAGGAGGACAGCCTGGAATACCTCCAATACGACCAGCTGCCCTAGTCTTCCCTGTAATGTCCAGACCGCCTGAACCAATGAGAAGATTGAGACCTATCCAAGTGGCTAAATGTGTGAGAAACCATTATGATGGATTGGGGGAACCCTATGATCATATCGCTGAATTTAAACAAGTTCTAAGAGCGGAGCAAGTAGATGACTTCTTTGTGCAGTATGAGTCTTTTGGACTCACCCTCACAGGGACAGCTCTAACTTGGTTCCAACCCTTAGATCCAAATCAATTTGGAAATATGGAACAGTTCTTTCAAGAATTCATTGGGGAATTCACAAAGAGAGGGATTAAACACAATTCTGCATCTTTAATCCATAGCTTTAAACAAAACCCTAATGAAACTGTGAAGACTGCTACCCGAAGATTCAATCAATATGTGGATAGATGCCCGATGGCTGAGAGACCCACTCAACAAAAGATGATTTCATTATTTATTAGATGGACTTACTAACGGAACTCTAAGAACACTAGTGTATGTGAAGAGGCTACAAACATTGAGTGAGTGTCTTCAAGAGTGCATTGATTTGGAAGATAACCTAGCCGAGGACCTTAAAAGTACTTCCGACCTCACTAAATCAGAAGATTCAAGGAGCACCATCACATCCAACTCCAGTAATATGGAAGAATTAGCAGAATTATTAGCAAAGAAACTAGGAGTCCAGGGGCAAAGAGCTTACCAAAACCCAGCTCAAAGAGTGCCTATGCTACAGAGATGTAACTTATGTGGAGGAGAGCACCCCACACACTTGTGTGTCCGAGGAAGGGCTGGTGCACAACCTATGTATCCATACCACAGACAGCAACAACAAGGAACTTCTTGGTACTGCCACATAGAACAAAAATATACCAACCACACTACTGAGAACTGTCCCTTCAATAGGCAAGCACACCCTTTTCAACCACCATAGTATAGACCATATGGATACCCTCCTAGGGAGCCAGGCAGAGAGATACCAAGATACAACCCGTATCCCACACCAGCAGAAGCATCAAGGCCATACGAGCAGGCACCATATCCACCACCACAACCAGTGCTAGGACCCCAACTGTCAAAACCTCAACAAGTAGTATCGGTAAAGTATGCTCAACCAGAAGAAAACTTAGAAAGAGCCATAGTACCAGCATCGACAATGACCAACGTAGAATCAACAAGCACAGGATATGAACCTCCTCCAGGAGAGTACTACTCGTACGAAGCCAACATGTTAGAATACGAATCCGCACATGATGCTGCTTACTATGGATATGAGGGCTATGATCAGACTTATGGAGCAGAGACGGCCACCTTAATGTATACGGCTCCTAAAGCACAACTAACCGTGAGACCACCTATTAGACCACCTATGCAGAGAGGACCATGCTATAGATGTGGAGGAGACCATTTCATTAGAGAATGCCCTCGACCTTACAACCCTCCACCACCTAGGATCTGGGAAGGATATTGCAGTGATTGCGGAAAAGAACATCTTTTTAGAGATTGCCCTAAGAATCCGGCAAAAACTCAAGATACTGCACCAATCAATGTGATTGAGGTCATAGAAGGATCTGGAAGTGATAAGGAGTACACTGTACCACTAAAGGCTATTACTAGAGCCCAGGATTCTGAGAATCCACGTGAGAACTCCCAAAACACAAGAGTACAAAAATGGAAGGAAAGACGAGAAAAACTCAAAGATAAATGGGCGAGAAATAAGAGTCAAGACAGTAAGAAACAAACTAAGGACTTGAAGGAACATAGAGAACAAAAAACTCATAAGGAGATCCCTAAGCCACCACGAATTAGCTCAGAGAAAGAGAAGCCAGGATCAATTCTAGCTGACCCAAAGCCAGACGACTTGGACATGTGGTTGAAAGCTTACCAAGCTAGAATCAAAATGGGCCCTAATATAGAGCAACATGAAAAACTCTACCCTCAAGGGGAATTAGAGAAAGAAGGATTGGCAATATGCAGGAAACTTATCGAGGTAGCACAAGCAACCCTAGAAAAAACTATCCCAATTTTACTAGAGACAAGGATTGCACATGGTCTATACGAAGAATGCATCAAATCCAAGGATAAGGAACCTAGAAAGGAAGATTACCAAGGTGAACGAATGAAAGCACAAGATGAACCTGTGTCAATGATACCAGACCTCGAGGTAGATTGGCCAGAAGACTTGTGGAATAGAATCAGAGAAGAGCAATGGAAGAAGAATGGAGTCAGTCCGCCTCCTTTTGATGAAATAGATGTGGAAGATTGTCAACCCCATCCCAACCTGGAGGAAGTATATGAGGAATCATCAAGACTCGATAGAGGTAGAGAGGAAACCCTGAGCAAAGGAAACTCAGAAGAGAGTTCACACAATCTAACAGAACTAAAGAAAACAAAGGTGCAATGCAAATTGACGGTGGAAGAGTTGCTTCAACTTAAACCACAATTATGGAGGCAGTTAGCAAACCAATTAGAACCACAACCAGAGAAAGGAGAAACAAAAGGAAACGAAAAGGAAAGGAAATCAATGATACAAATCCCAGTTGATAAAGTGGGAGAATTTAGTGAAGGAGACGAAGGTAATACGTGTTTACCTGTCACCCACAATGGGTACATGACCATGGCTATTCTAGATACGGGAGCCGGTGTAGGAATTGCCACCAAGGAGATATGGGAAAAGTGGGGAAAACCTGCCTTACGACCCACACACATGAAACTCCAATTAGCAGACGGTCATGTGGAAAGACCCTTAGGAATATTGGAAAGAATCAAATTAACCACCTGTGGAGTAGAATTTGAACATACATTAGCCATTTGTAAGTTCGAGAAAGCGAACAACTATGAAATGATATTAGGGCGACCCTTTATGAGACAAATGCGGGTAGTACAAGATTGGGGAAGAGATTCGTTATACCTACAACATCAAGGAAACACCACCAAGATAAATTTGCACACGTTTGCCTATCGAGATGTCCCTCCACTACAATGGAATCCAGTACACAAGGAAGAAGATGACCTATCCATTCACAGCGCTGGATCAAGTGACCAATCTTGGATACATGAAGATGCCCAGTTATGGATGTGCAAGGAAGCGAAGAGAGAGGAGAGAAAAAAACAACTGTGGCCGATAGGACACCCTAACTTTCGATTAGTAGAAGACCCAGATTACATGCCTCAAATCTTTCCTGATGAGATCTTCGAGCCGCATGGATGGATGGAAATTTTGGCAACCTTAGATGTGTGCGTAAATGAAGAAGTTTTGACGATGAACGAATGCATAGATGAGGAAGGCTATGATGTAAATCTCTATATGGTTGTTCTTCAAGAAGTAGAAGAAGGGGAAATCCTGGAAAAAGAATGGAAAGAAGAATATGAAAGCATAGAAATGGAACCAGAATTTGACTCCGAAGAAAGCTACTTAAACACTATTCAGAACAAGAAGGAACAGGAACCAACAAAAATCTTAGCAATTGAAGCTGCTCCGACAATACACAGGCAAAGGGAAGACTTGAGTAAGGTAGAGCCGAACCCAGATCTTTTTGAAGTTCCTGAACATTTTAAAAAATACGAAGTAGAGGAGAGAAAAGTAGCCATTCAAATGCCTAGACGAGAGGCACGAGACGGAGAAGCATACGACAACAAAGAACAAACCAAAAAAATTGTGGTAACAGTAGAAGACAGAGAAGAGCGGTGCACATATATTGGAAAAGATGTATCTGAAGAGGAGGAAGAGGAACTCATACACCTTATCCGAGAGTACCGAGATGTATTCGCATGGACCTACAGGCGTAGAACCCACTATTTGTTCCCATCGAATACCAATGACGGCCGACGCAAAACCATCCAAACAACACCCTTATACGTATAATGAAGTTTATGCAACAAAAGTTAAGGAAGAAATAGACAAACTACTAGCGGCAGGAGTGCATAAATTTGAAGAAGGTGAATGCGGCCACCATACGTGACAGCTACCCATTACCCATCACGGACCATCTATTGGAGAGGGTATCCGGAAAAGAGGTCTATAGTTTCCTGGATGGATTCTCCGGATACAATCAAGTAGCTATTGCAACTGAGGGTCAACATAAAACCGCATTCGCAACCGAATGGGGTGTGTATGCTTTCAGAGTGATGCCTTTTGGACTCACTAATGCACCTGCTACTTTCCAACGATTGATGTGTCATGTTTTCAAGGAATTTTTGAAAAAAAGCATGGAAGTATACGTAGACGACCTTTGCACGTACTCCAATCAAAGATGCGATCACATCCCCGAGTTGAGGAAGATATTCAACAAATGTAGACAGTATAGAGTCTGTTTAAACCCAGAAAAGTGTGTCTTCATGGTGAGGCAAGGAAAGAGCTTAGGACATATAGTCTCAAGAAATGGAATATCTACGGATAAGGACAAAATTAAAGTCATCCTAGACCTACCAAGACCCAAGAATGCAAAGGAAGTGCAAGCCTTTATGGGACACTGTGGATATTACCGTAGGTTTATTCACATGTATGCCATAATAGCAAAGCCCTTGTATGGACTCTTGACTCAACTTAATTGGACAGAAGAGTGCGAGAAGGCATTCAACGAGCTGAAAAAGAGGCTTAGTACAGCCTCAATTCTGAAAACACCAAACTGGGGCAAGCCTTTTCATATTCATGTTGATGCTTCTAACTATGCCATTGGATGCATCCTAGCCCAACCAGCTGACGAAGGGAAGCTTATCCAATTGCCTATGCTAGTAGACAATTGAATCAAGCGGAACGAAATTATACCACTACTGAACGAGAAGGCTTAGGAATGGTCTATGTAGTGAAGAAATTCAGACACTACCTCTTAGCCAACAAGTTCAAGTTCTTCATAGACCATCAGGCTTTACTGCACTTAGTCAATAAGCCGTGTAACACAGGAAGATTAGTACGATGGTTCTTACTACTAATGGAGTTCGACTTCAAAGTGATAGTAAAGAAAGGGAACACTCACGTACGAGCAGACCATCTTTCTAGGCTAACACACGGGGAGCCACCAAGTGGAGTGCCCGATGATCTCCCGGATGCTTATTTATTTAACCTGGAAGTATGTCCAAAGTGGGCTGAGAAACTAATTCCTATACTCACCCATGGCCCACAACACTCAATCAACAAGAATAGCAAAAAGGAAATTCTCCAATCAAGGAATTTACACATTATTGCTGGAAGCGTATACTATAAGGAACCCAATGGAGTATTACTAAGATGTGTCGAGGAGGACGAACAAAAACAACTAATTGAGCAAGCACATGTGAACAAATGGAGAACACATCAAGGGATTCATGGAACAATTCGAGAACTAAAAAGATTAGGAGTATACTGGCCTGACATGCCCAAGGATGTTCATGACTACGTAAGCACTTGTGCAGAATGTCAAGAGACGAGCCCAGAAGAACATATGTCCCTACCATTCTCAACCATCGCACCCAATTGGGGCAAGACATTGGTTAAATTCTTAAAAACAAAAGAGCATGAAGCAGGATCTAGTTTGGCGAGAAAAAGATCCTTAGAAGAAATGAGCAAGGATTATATTCTCATGGGGAGACAATTGTTTAGGCGAGGAAAAGACAACCAACTCCGGTTATGTGTGCATGAAGGAGAATATTTACCCATATTAGAAATGGCACATGCAAGTGCTGTAGGAGGTCATTTTTCAGTGGAGAGAACTGTCAAAATGATTCTCTTTGCAGGCTTGTGGTGGCCAACCCTACATATGGATGCTGAAACATATGTACGAAGCTGTGAGACCTGTCAGAGAGCTAAATACCCAATTAGGAGCGATGACATGCCATTAAGACCCATGGTCTGTGCAAGGGCATTCTCAAAATGGGGTATTGACTTTATAGGACCCATCAACCCACCAGCCAAAGGATCACATGCAGAGTACATCATAGTAGCCACTGATTACTTGACCAAATGGGTAGAAGCAAAAGCCACTAGAAAGAAGGATGCTCAAACTACTGCCAAGTTTCTCTTCGAGCATATTTTCACCCGCTTTGGATTACCCATCGAGATTGTGAGTGATCGGGGAACGCAGTTTCTCAATGAAGTAATCGAGTCACTAATGAATGAGTTTTTAGTGATTCATAAAAAATCAGCCCCATACCATCCCCAAGCCAATGGACAAGCGGAGAGTTCAAACAAGGTACTATGTACAGTATTGACAAAGATTGTCAATAATGGAAGGTCAGATTGGGACGAACAGTTGCATCATGCAATTTGGGCCTTCCGGGTCGCTTATAAAACGGCTATTGGAACTACCCCATTCAACTTGGTGTATGGGCAAAATGCAATTTTGCCAATTGACTTTTTGGTACCAACGTTGAAAGTGGCCCAACAGTATGAGTGGAACGGACATGAATTATCCCAACAACTGGACCAAATTGAGAAATTACATGAGACTAGGTTGCAAGCAGTGGCAGGAATTTATGCAGCTAAAAGGAGACAAAAGGCATATTATGATGCACATATAAAAGACAAGGGACTTCAAGAGGGAGACTTAGTCTTAGTATACACCTTAAAACAACATGCCAAAAAGTTACAAAAACGCGGACATGGACCTTTGATCATAAATAGAATATCCACTGGTGGTGTAGTCAATCTAGCCACCCTAGATGGAGATATCCTTCCTAACTACATCAGTGGATGTAGAGTGAGACGATTCATGGAGCCTTTGACAGAGCAAATGCTAGCACGATTAGTAGGTGCCCAAAATAGGAAAAGGGAAGAAGAACGAATTAGAAAGGAAGCTCGGCAAGAAGCTCTAGAATGCATTAGGAAACGGAAAGAGTGGATTAGGCAACGAGATGAACGATATCTCCAAGGAGAAGAGCCTATCCCTATGGCTAATTATCAAGCAAATAATCCTGATACTACAGGTGTGTGCAAGACGCAACCTTACCTAAACCTAGGGATTGGCAAGACAGAGTACAAGTTGATAAACGCCTTGATAGACTCAGGAGCAGGACTTAGTTGCATGCGACATACAGTCATAAAAAATCTGCAATTGAGTCTGAGTTCCACAAGTGCCCGATTGATAGGAATCGGAGGTCAAACCCTCGAATGCATTGGAACCACCAATGTATCCCTCCACCTAGGAAATTCCTCCATGGAACAAAGAGTCTTAGTGTGCAAAGATGAGGATTTAATAGAAGACTTAATTCTAGGACAGGACTGGATCATTGAAAATGAGGTAAGCATCAACCTAGCTCAAGGCTATATTTCTGCCAAAATAGGGCATAAGGAAATTTTCAGTTTGTTAGGAGAGAAGCATTTATCTTCACCAAAGGTCCTCGAGAGTTCGGAGAGATACAAGGAAGAGACACTGAAAAATGGTCCCAGAGAGAATATCTCGCGAATCGATCTAGAAACAACAGAAAATTCAAGCCCAACGATGTCAGCAGTAGAGTCAAAATCATCACATTCAGTTGAGGAAGAGCCAGCCACAAAAGAAACCAACCCTCCTGGACCTCCTCAACAGGCCAAAAGATCGCCATATTGGAAAACAACAAGGAGATACTCATATCAAGGACAACACAAATACATATGGATACGCAAGGATCAGATGCAAAACCAGGAGAAGTCAACACCCACTCTTAAGAAGGAAGCAGAAATCACCAAGCCAGCGTCACCAAAGTCCATGCCTAAAGAACTATTGCAAATATGGATCCCCAAGCCTTTAATCGAAGCTCAGACAGGATATGGATCCCCAAAAGAGTCACACAGGCAGCTAAGCAAGCGAGAAAAACTCAAGAGGATGTAATACATAAAAAAAAACGAATAAGGAAGACAAAACAGACTCGTCCTCTAAGCAAAGAAGCAAAAGTATATACAATTCGAACGCAAGAGGAAACAAAGACAACACCAACAGACGGAGAAATCAACGGAACAAAACGTGCCATTCAAGCGCCCACGAAATGGATTTGGAAACCAAAAAGGCTACGAGAAGCTAACCAACGAGATGACAAAGACCTCAATTGCACTCATGAAGTATCCAATGCACCTCAAGTATGCATAATAGGGCCACAATACGAGGCCAAGCATTCGGCACACGATGTACATTCTAAAACTAGTGGTGCACATTCTCCACGAGAGATTAGCTCTTAGCTTCAACTCTCTTAGGAATGAACATACATCGAAAATAAATAAATGCTTCGGCTATACTAACGCTTGTTTTCTTTCAGGATAAAAAAATAAAAAAATGTGGTAAGAGATCTCACCTATGGAATTATGGGAAATGGAGTGATGCGCGACAACAACACACTGCAATGCACTCCACTACTCGTTTACTTCCTTTCAAGCTAATGCACTTTTCATTACAAGTGCAGATGGCTTTTGAAGACTCGGAGGCTACAATCCAGGAGGAGGTGTAGGAATTCCCTCCCCAAAGTCTCACAAAAGCCAAGGGGCATTGGTTTAGAGATGAGCAACCAGTAGGCGAGTATCTCTTCTTGGCAAACATAAAGATCATGGACACAGAGCATCATTTTCCGATTATGTCCCAAGACTTCAGAGTATTACATGAACTACCCTCCACAATCGACATAATGAAGAAAGCAGGAATTCACAAGTATTTTGAATTGCCCATCTATAAACCTGACTTCCAAAGATGCACGCAAGTCATGAACACCCTACAGCCAGCACTGCATGATCCATTGGTGCCAGAAGCCAGAGTTATGGATAAAGGAGGAGAGTGGGTTGTCATCCAATTTACACATGACTTAATTAAGGAAGCATTCGGATGGGAAAAGGACGGTGTCTCTATGATAAAAGAAGAGAGTCATGGAGCAAAGACACGAACTTTTGTTGACATTAACAGAGTAGACATAGAAGAGGAAGTCAGACTAATTCACCAACACTTCTGCTTCCCCAACATGAATCGATACACGGCTCCCCAAAAACTCATTGTTCAATTATTGTCTCATGCTATAAAGCAAATCGGCAATCAAAGTTAATATGACTCCCTATGTACAAGAAAGACTATTCGAGGCAAAGAAGCAATGGCATAATAAGAAGTTCCTCAATGGTACTACAGCCCTGACTATCTTGATTTACCACGCTTTGGGCATAAGAGAACACTTGCAGGAAATGCCATCTTCGATTGCTATGGCTCAGTACGTCAAAGTCGCCACCGTACCAAAAAAGAAAAAAGGGGCAAAGATTGTGGAAGTGGCAGAAACCAGTTCTCAACCTAAAATGAGAGGCACGAAGAGACTCCGAGAAGTCAAGCAAGTTGAAGAAGAAGCACCGACAACAAAAAGAATCCATGTACTCCCTAAAACAACCATTGAAGGGCATAGAACAATCACAGAGGAAGAATTGACTAGAGCGTTGGAAGAAACACATCAATATACAGAAGGACAAGTAAACTTACCTGTACAAGGTCATCACTATCAGCAGACCCAACAAGGATCGGAAGCAAAGACAAAACTCACAAAAGTACATCGGTACAGGGAAATAGGATTGGATAATTCTAGTTCATCATCGGAAGCCCAAGAAGAACCAGACACTTCATTATTAAATGTCGACATTCGAAGCGAATCGAAGGATGATGGACAATGGGCGGAGTTAAATGAAGTTGACTACGGTGAAGAACCAGAAGGCCTAAAGCCGGATGACCACGCAACAAATGTTGATCAAAGTATCACAAGTGAGAATGCAGAAACGGAAGGTACGCATACTATAAAACTTAATGAAATTTCCAACATTCAAATCAAGGAGGCCACACCACCACGTAAGACGTCTATAAAGACACCAAAGAGGGAGACTCAGAAAGAAAAAAATGAAGATACAGAACCTTTCACGCCTATTAGAGTCGTGGCAGAACCCTCCCCCATGGATGTAACATTTCAAGGGAGTGCCACAAAAGCTATTGAAGTGGATAAAGAAGACGAAGAACCACGAGTACAGCTGCAAATTAGACAACCACACAATGAAACAATCCAGGTGGAGCAGGGAAGGGATGTGCAAACAGGCGAAGCTCCAAGCATACCAAGAACTTGGTTGAATGTAGACATGGCTAAACTCAAACCTGTGGTACAAGACATGATTAGAACCGCTCTAGATACGCAACAACTCATGCTTGAAGCGGACGAAGACTACGACCAAGCAATGAACGACAAAAATGAGCTTCAAGAAAAGAGTAAGAATCTTTTGGACGAGTTGGCATTGGAAAGAGAGAACATTAGAAACAAAGAAAAAGAAGTCCAAGAAGCTAGAAAGCAGTGCAGCGAGTTAATATCCGAAAACGAAAGTTTACAAATACAATTGCAAGAAATCAAGAGAAAATATGAAGCTAGTGAAAATCAAAAGGCAAGAATGGAGGCTAGGAGCAAAATCTTGGAATCTCAGCTCAAAGTCTGCATGGAGGAAGCTGAAAACCTAAGGAACCGCAACAAGGAGCTCATGACAGCTCTCCTCAGTGATCAGCCAATACCGGCTACTGACAATTCAGCAGGGAATTTCAAGGAATTACAAGAAAAGATAACTAAAATGGAAGATCAGCTCAGACAGGAGCACGAAGTCATTGCTGATTGGGAAAAAAGATACATGCAGGACACAACTGCCCTAAGAAATAAGTGGAAAAAAGCGGAGAATCGTTATCTACTGCAATGTAAAGAAGACACCGATCATATGGATATCGTGGCACAAGAACTTCTCAAACATAAAGACACAATTGAAAAGGCCACTGCGGAAATCAAGCAGAGAGATGAATGCATTAAACAGCTTCAGGAGCAGTTAGAGCAAAAAGCAAAGCAGGGGACACCAGTAGTTCCACAAGCTGCGGAGGCTAGTGTGGAGACTGAGAATTGAGCCGACCAGAAAGGGCACTACTGGTGTCCCAACTCACTGCTGATTTTGAAGAACAGATCATCAAGATCATGAAGGAAGCTCAAATAGACAATAAGCAATTAGAGCAAATTCTAAAGCCATTCAATGTACCATACGGACTACTCAAAGAACAAACACGAAATTATAAAAAGTCTACGACAAATAAAGATTTGGATCACAACCTCCACTTCAGGCATGATACCTTCAAATATACCCAAGAAGAGTTTGAGAAGGCAGATCCTATATGGAGAAGAAAGCTCTTAGAAAAAAATCCAACACTGCGGGTACAGTGGGAGGCATCACCTTATGAGCTTCAAGTAAATCCACCTTTTTGTCCACTACCCCGTCGAAGAGCCTGGACGCAATTTTGGGAAGGTCAGCGCCAGGGAAATATAAATAATCAGTGGCTAAACTACCCATTGTTACCTAGTCCGCCACATACTTACCTACCGACAGAAGAATATATGGTAAAAACTATGGAATTTTGGATTGCCAGATATGCTACAGTTCCCGATTTAACTGTCAAAATGACAAATAAGATATTTAGCATGCTCCTTACGGTAATCAAGGTGTTCCAACATGCAAAATACACATTTTTGAATTTCATCGGCATTACGCAAGAAGATATCAGGCGGTTCCATAGCCATGAGGGTGCTTCAACCTCCTGAGCAATAGAAGGTTCAGATCAAGGCTTAAGAGCTACATCCTCATATGTCTACTAATGGCGTGCGTGGCAACCAGATTTAACAGGCAAACCAAATGCATCAGGCCTAGAGGATGTCAAGACAAATATCGAAAAGGGCCTTTAAAACATAATGCAAGACTGATAAACAGGCAAAACTGACCAAGGGAGGTGTGCGATGACACAGACAAACAAGAAGTAAAGCCTGTCAAGGGACGACAGAGACAAAGAGGGGGAGAGTGTTGCAGTGCAAAGGAACATATGTGAAGAGCCCCAAAATTTTCAAATTAACGGGCACAATTTTTCTTCTTCAAGGTCTCAGAGAATTCCCTCAAGCCATGTAAATGCACTAGAGGAGTCCTCTAGTTACATAATCCCAATTTGTTGTAAAATATCCCTTGTAAATTAGTAGGAAATTCACTTTTCTAGTAATAAAGTGCCGGTCTCTTGTGTGAAAAGACCAAACTTAGGGCACATGTATATAAGTCACTTTGTGACTCTTTGTAGAGACTTTTGCCATTGTGAAGAAGGAGCTCTTCTAAAATTTTGAATTTGCCTCTTCCTTGCAGATTTTGATCCTCTTTTTGGTCTTGTATGTGTGTGTATTGCTTGAAATGTGTGTGTAGTACTGTTGTCTACCCCTCCCCATTGATTTTGAGCTACTGTAGTGTGTGTGCGAACTAGTAGGAGTTGTGGCATGAGGGAGGGCACTTCCCACCATTCACCATTTTGGCCATAACTTGAATCAGAGTTATTAGAATCGAGTGAAACCACTTCTAGTAGATGCGTCTTGTCGAGAGCTTCGAAACAAGTACCCTATTGCCTATATTCGGAGTTCGGAGCTGGGAGAAATCCTTGATTTTCTGAAAACTGCTGTAAGAGGTATTGCGGCAGACACTTTCAGCATTTCAGTGAGTGTGAAAGATGGATTAGTCTTTTCTCATGCATGCAAGCTTTGCCACTTCATTTTCCGTCACGTGTGCACATGTCTTCATACACTTGGTTAGGTCGTTCGATCGGATTGACATTTAAATGTGTGTTAATTTCCCACTATACGCACTTGTGTGGCAATTGAGGTACAGTCTCATTGGCACAAGTCCTTGAGTCTTCATGACACAAGTACACAAGGACCTTCTAGTGTTTGTAGATGGGCAGTTCCTGAGCCACCTGCAGCTTTCCCCATGCTAAAAGACATTTCTGAGTCACTTGTGTCAGAGTTTAGTACGTAAGGACAACCACTTAGTTGTTGTGCCCAAGACTTAGCTGTATGGTTGACACTAGATTGAGAAGATCTAATGCTTTGTCTATCCTTGCCTAGGTGTCTACCAGATCTCAGGTTCATAAGCTTTGGCTAAGAGTCCAAAATTTTCCCTTGGTATGGTTCACAAATCCTTTGGAGTCCTTTGGTATGGCTCAAAAAATGGACTTTGGATGAAAAAGTTATGTCAAATCAGGCTCCTGGGGGTCAAAACAGACAAACAGGACCTTTTGGAAAAAATCACGATTTTGTGAAATCAAGAGAATCGCGATTTTGTGAAGTCAGAGAATCGTGATTGTGTGAAATCAGAGAATCGCGATTGTGTGAAATCAGAGAATCACGATTGTGTGAAATCAGAGAATCGCAATTTTGTACCTTGAGAATCGTGTTTTCACAAAATTGTGTTTTTGGCTGAAAATCATGATTTTTGAGAATCGCAATTTTGAGCAGAGAATCGTGTTTTTGAGAATCGTGATTTTGAGCAGAGAATTGTGTTTTCACAGAATCGTGTTTTCACAGAATCGTAGTTCACAGAATCCTGGTTCACAGAATCGTGTTTTCATAGAATCGTGGTTCACAGAATCGTGTTTTAGAGAATCGCGATTTTGTCTCAAAGAATCGTGTTTTTGAGAATCGCGATTTTGAGCAGAGAATCGTGGTTCACAGAATCGTGGTTCATAGAATCATGTTTTCACAGAATCGTAGTTCACAGAATTGTGGTTCTCAGAATCGTATTTTCATAGAATCGTGGTTCACAGAATCGTGTTTTAGAGAATCACGATTTTGTCTCAGAGAATCGTGTTTTTGAGAATCGCGATTTTGAGCAGAGAATCATGGTTCATAGAATCTTGTTTTCACAGAATCGTGGTTCACAGAATCATGTTTTCACAGAATCGTATTTTCATAGAATCACAAAAATTTAGAGAATCGTGATTTTGAGCACAACCACAGAATCGTGTTTTCTCATAATCGTGTTTTTTTGGCTGAAAATCGTGATTTGTGAGAATCGCGATTTTAAGCACAACCACAGAATCGCGATTCTGAGAATGACCACAGAATCATGTTCTTTTCAAAAGGCTTTTAGGCGGGAAACAGAGAATCACGATTTTCATCACAGAATCGTGTTTTTTAGCGGGAACTTCGAATTTGTGAGCGTTGAGCAATGGCGAGCTCCGTATGTGCAGAAAATCATGAAAAGTCACAGCGCTTGCACTATCTTGCACTTTCTAACTCCTCCTCGCATAATAATGCATGAAAGATGGTATGAAAATGATGAAAATGCATTAAAAAACAAGAAATTTCTATGAAGAAGAAGATGGAAGAAGATGGAGATGGTGATGATGATGAAGATGAAGAAGAAAAATCAGAAAATGAACAAAAATGACAGTTTTTTTACCTTCCAACGTTGCAAACCTACGATCTTACCATCACAACGCTTGTCCTCGAAGCTCTCTCCCCGGCAACGACGCCAAAATTTGGTGTAGCTCAAGCGTAAGCACCACCTCCTTTACTTGTCAATCCGCGGAGACACGAGGACCGGTATGAAGACCACGAGCAAGTGAAAGCACAAGTGTGTGAGTGAAAGCACACCAACATGCACACACATACACACACAAGGCAAGATCAAAGAGAGGAACAATGGAAAGCTTCGATTGCAAAAGAGTTCTCTTACAAAAGCTCTATTCTCTAACAAGCTAACCTCAAAAATGAGCTCTCTAGCTCCTTTTATAGTTTTTGGACTAGTTTTGGCCCTGTCCAGACCTAGTGTCCGGCCTAGTTAAAAATTAGGTTCCAGGGCTTATTTGAGGGCTCAAATGAAGTCTAAAAATTATGAAAATTGGTAGGATGATACTTCTAATACTCCTCAAGCTCGAGGACTCTTCGGCTTGAACAAAATGGAGTTACAAAAATAGAAAATGGTATTTACAATGGTTTTTTAATCACTATTTTTGTAAGGGATTCTTCTAAAAATTTGACATGTACTTCTTGGAGATCCCTACTTGCTCCTTCTTCTTGTGTGTGTCCACCTTTCTGATGTGCTTCCATGCTTGTGCTTGACCTTGAGTTCCAACAACAAGGCAGAGAAAAAGAAGGGCCCCAAAATTTTTCCGATTTGTATACTTTATTTTTGTATCATAATCATTTTGTAATATAATTTTCGATGTAAATGCACTAGAGGAGTCCTCTAGATGCATCCCCATAGAAGATTATAAGCTTACCCATGTAAATTAGTAGGAAATTAGTCTTTTAGTGAATAAAGTGCCGGACTCTTATGTGAAAGGACCATTTTTAGGGCACATGTATATAAGTCAATTGGTGACTCTTTGTAAAGACTTTTGGCCATTGTGAGAATCAAGAGCACAGAATTTCGAATTTGTGTCTTCTCCTCTCTGTATCTTCTTCTTTGTGAGCTTGTATGCATGTGTGTTGCTTGGAAAGAGTGTTAGGAAGTGTTCTCTATCCATGAAAGTGTTTGTTTGCTGTGGTTAAGGTGTGTGTGAAGTGTAGGAAGTGCTGAAGTGTAGGAAGGTCATTCCCGTGAATCAGTATTTTGCTCATAACTTGAAGTAGAAGCATCAGAATTGAGTGAAGACACCACCATTGGATGCGTCTTCTCGAGAGCTTCGAAACGCATATGCTATTCACTATATTTGGAGTTCGGAGCTGAAAGAAAAGCTCAATTTACTGTTGGCTGCTGTTCCAAGTATCGCGACACCATGACTGACAGATGAAGCTTGTTTGGATTAGTCTTTGCCTTGTTTGCACTTTTTGAGTAACTCATTTGCATTGATTGTCATTTGAATGCATGTCTTCATACACTCGGCTAGGTTTTGATACTCATCGGATTGATAATTAAAGCGTGAATCCCCACTATATGCACTTGAGGGGGATTGAGGTATAGTCTCTTTCTCCGCAAGTCCCTAGGTCGGAACTTAGGTACACATGTTTTTTGGCGCCATTGCCGGGGAGTGTCGAATCAAACCAAGTCATTCGTGTGATGGTAAGTAGCTTTTTGCATTGAAGCGAGAGGAGGAGTAGTGATTTTCTCTTCTTTGATAAGTCACATTCACCCGTACTTACTACTTCTCACTCTTGAAGTGTGTGTAGTGAGTTATTAGACTAGGGAAGTGAGTGGAGTGAGTAGAGTAGGAGGAGTAAGGGAGTAGGCTAGGAAGTTAGAGTAGCATTCAACCTTTGTCTTGTTGTTCTTTTTCAGTGTAGGAGAATTTTTCAACGAATATAAAACCCAAAAAATATCATTTTTTTTAAGTCACTTGTCTCTAGCACAAGTATCCTGAGAAGCTACTGTCGAGAATCGTGAGCAAAGATCTGGGCTCTTTGAGCTGCGCAGAACGAGTCGGAGGGGTTAGAGAGATGAGAGAGAGTTCCCAAGGTAAGAACATTCATCATCCTCCCATTAGTGTCTCATAAATTAAACATAAATTAAGTATCGTGAGAGTCCTCCAGGGGTGAGAGAAGTCTATTTCTATGATACAGTTGGTGAGGAGAGGGTAGAGAAGCTTGATAAACACATATAATCATTCAAAATTCAAAACACACTTGCAAAAAACTAAAAAGTGCCAAGTATCGTGTTCTCCCGCGATCGAGTATCGCGATACCTAGGTATCGTGATCTCCTGTGGTTGAGTATCGTGATAATTTTTAACTAGGCCGGACACTATGTCTGGACAAGGCCAAAGCTAGTGAGAAAACTATAAAAAGAGCTAGAGAGCTCATTTTGGGGGTTAGATTGTTTGTGAATTGAGCTTATGTAAGAGACTTTTTGACTAATGCAAAGAACTCCATTGTTCCTCTCCTTGTTCTTGCCTTGTGTGCGCGTGTGTGTGTATGTGTGTGCATGCTTGTGTGCTTCTCACTCACACACTTGTGCCTTCACTTGCTCATAGTCTTCATACTAGTCCTCATGTCTCCACGGATTGACAATTATGAGGTGAATCTTCTCACATTGGTACTCACCATTGTGCTAGAGTGACACCAAATTTGGCGCCGTTGCCGGGGAGAGAGCTTCGAGGACGAGCGTGTGATGGTAAGACGTCGAGTTGAGACATTGGAGTTATAGGTAATATCCTTCCTTTTCTTTATTTTTCTTCATTTTTTCCTTACTTTCGCATCACCATCATCATCCCCACCATCTCCCACCTCCATCTCCATCTCCACAAAAAATTTCAGTTTTTTGGTCATATTACACTCCCCACCTCATTTCCCTCATTTCATTGTGAGAGAGAGCGAGAGAGAGCTTGCATGCTATCTATTTTTGGTGTGTTTTTGAGCTTTTGTTGCAGGAAGTAGCTGTACCACCTTCTCTAGCAGTGTGCGCAGGTACGACAGACTCTGCACAGGTCTCGGGATGACGACCTCTGTCTGTCGCGACAAACAGAAAAACTTAATATTTTGTGAATGCGTGTTTGGCACGGTAACCTACACCATTAGAGCACTCCAAATCACTAGAAGTTTCTCAAAAATTTGCGTTTTTTCAGTCTATCGCGACAGACACCATCTATCGCGACAGACATCGTCTATCGCGACAGACAAAATCACGACAGACGACAGACATCGTCTATCGCGATAGACCAAATCACGACAGACGACAGACACCGTCTATCGCAACAGACACCCGTCTATCGCGACAGACAGAGAGAAACCCGCGATAGACCCCGTCTATCGCGACAGACACCTGTCTATCGTGACTGACCAAATTCCACGACAGATCCAGTCTATCGCGACAGACCAAAACCACGACAGACGATAGACACCATCTATCGCGACAGACCACTCTATCGCGACAGACACCGTCTATCGCGACAGACCACTCTATCGCGACAGACCACTCTATTGCGACAGACACCGTCTATCACGACAGACCACTCTATCGCGACAGACACCGTCTATCGGGACAGACAGCCCCCCATGACAGTTTGTGTCTATCGCGACAGACACCGTCTATCGCGATAGACAGACATTTTCGGCAAAAATTAAGGGGTAAATTTTTTGGAAATTTAGGCTAAATTTTGGGCATATTTGCACTCTCAAATACTCATACACTTGCAAAGGCCTTAGAAAAATGCATTAAAACTCTTGAAAGGTTCCGTTTGTCTGTTTAACCCCCTAAACCCTGAACGGTCATAACTTTTTCATACGAAATCCATTTTTTGAGCTCTAGGGCTTGTCGGAAAGCTCGTGGCATATACTACACGCCCTCAACTGTTTTTTATAAGAATAATGCGTTGATTTTCAGATAGGAAATTTGGAAGTTGACACACTGAGGGGTAGGAACACCAAGGGAGCTCTAGAGGAAATTTTTAGCAATACAAAAGGGGGAACAAGGGTCATTAAAAAAGTGTCTGAAATAAATTGTCTGTCAATTGAAGGATCAAATTGAAGCTAAACTTGGGATTCTTACAGGATCATCGAGAGCTCTTGGAGAAAGCAAAGTAAGTGCCAAGGCGAACAAGCTTGGGAACGTGCTTCCTGGGTAGACCAGCATCGCCAGGAGGAGCGACTTGAGGTTGGAACATCACTTAACCCCCTCAGTCTATTCTTAGCATAGGCTAAGTGCGAGTAGTTGTTCTGATTGACTAGGGGTACGATAGGAACACTCAAGTTTGAAGAGCCCTTAATTTCTCAAGTGCAAGGGTAGGCTAAATTGTAGTCAAGGGATAACTTAAAGGAAAAGAACTTAAGCTAAGTGGATGCAGAACATCAAGTACAACACACGAAAGTGCTCCTGATGACGCTTAATTAAAAACAAGAAAACACATCCAAAGGAACTTAAAAGGAACAAGTGACTGGTACCAAAGAATCAGCAACGTACAAAGGGCATATGAACCTTAGGTCAGGTAGACACCTAGGGAGAGACAGACAAAGTCTTAGATCTTTAGAGGCTAGTGTCAATCATACTGCTAGGTCTTGGGCCCAGCAGTTGAGCCATCATTCGTATTACCCTAGTTCTGAGACTAGCGAGTCTGAGATGTCCCACGGTATGGAGAGACCTACAGGAAGTTCTGGGATGCCATATTTACATAGGGTGGAAGGCCCTTACAAGATGCAACTCGAGTACCTTAGGACCAACCGATTAGGTGCTAGCATCTATGAGGACGGCCTAGGAAGAGCGGTGGTCCAGATTAAAAACCCTGACCAATCCATTGGACTAGAGTGCCTAGCTGTCAAGTTTGAAAATGGAGCATACTTGGACAAGGAAGGGACAATATATGTAGTCACCAGTCATCCCAATAGGACAGATGAATTTGGGAATGTGGTCCCGGAAACGGACTTAGGTGACCTAGAGCAAGGAAACATGGGCGAAGAACCTAGAACCCCCCGAGGCAAATCTGTTCTCACGAGGATTATCACACCAGAGTGGATTCCCCAAGATAATAAGAGCATAGATCTCCTCTTGAACCGAGAGACGGATGAAGCCTTTTGGAGATATAGACCTAGTCAGCCGAGTGAGGTAGGAACAATCATGATATATGAGTTCAAAGATCCTGATATTCCAGGAAGAGTGACCTACTTAGATCACTCTTCAGAGAGGATCTTTGGGGTTATAGAAAATGATAGGCATGCTTACACTTGGAAAGGAGAATTCATTTTCCCCCAACCAAGATCGAATGTGTCCTTTGGTCGCCAAGGAGCTGGAACATCTCAAGCTCATGGGACTCAAAGAGAAAGGAGTCGAGAGAGACCTGAGGTAAGCTTTGCCAACTCGTGGGGAAGAGAAAGAACGAGAACGAAAACGAATAGAGGGGAGCCTGAGGGACATAGAGCCCCAAGGAACCGAAGAAATGCCGATGATTTCCCTTTGCCAAGACCGAGAGAGCACACGAGGACCTTGAGACCGACCCAGCTAGTTAAGTCCATGAAAAACTACTTCGATGGCATTGGAGACCCCTACGATCATGTAGCTGAGTTTAAGCAAGTCTTGAGAGCTGAACAAGTTGAAGACCTGTTCACGCAGTACAATGCCTTTGGTTTAACCCTTAGGAACACCGCCCTGACATGGTTTCAGCCACTAAACGAGAGGCAGTTTAGAAGCATAGATCAACTTTTAGAGGCATTCATTATCGAATTCTCTAAAAGTGGCATAAGGCATAATACTTCCTCATTGATATACACCTTCAAGCAGACCCCGCAAGAGACTGTGAGACTTGCAGGAAGAAGATTTAGGCAATATCTTGAGCGATGTCGTGGTCCTGAGTTACCCACAACCGCTAAGCAAGTGGCTTTATTCTTGGATGGATTGCTAAGTACCAAATTGAGATCATATGTGTACTTGAAGGACCCTCGGACTATAGAAGAATGTGTACGCATGTGCATCGATATTGAGGATAACCTAGGGGAGGAGTTAGAGCTATCCAAAATCTACAAAGATTCAGATAGTACCTCTAGCCTCTCTTCCTCACAATCCACATCAATTGAGGAACTTGCAGAAAAAGTAGCTCAAAAACTAGGTGTCTCTAGTAAACAAATTCCTAGATTTGCCCCAGTAAAGAGGTGCTATACTTGCGGTGGTGACCATATGGCAAACGCATGTCCCATCACGCCTCAACCCCAAGTGAATCCTAGCAGCCAATATTGCACCATAGAGCGAAGGTACACAAATCACTCAGCACAGGACTGCCCATACAATAAGCAAGCGGTTAGGCAAACCTACCCTCAGCCATACCCTCAACAAGGCAGATACCAGAGTCAATATTCACCACAACAATATATTAGGCCTCAGCAAAATTACCAACCGCAATATCAGGCCCAACTCAGACCCCAACCAATGCTAGCATAGCAACCACCTGCTCCTACTAATGTGATTCCGGTCAAGTATGCTGATGTAGAAGAAAACCTGAATAGAGCGATAGTCCCAGTAACACCATTAATCTCAGAAAGTGATCCCAATGACCATAGCTTTGATTCTACACATGTTGATAGTCCCCAGGCTTACTACATGGAGTCTCCTGAACATGGTGAGTCTTACTACAGTGAGGAACCGAGTGAACCTATTTGGGAGACAGAGTATGCGAATGTCATGTACACGAACCCCAACCCTAGACCTCAACCTAGGCAGGTAAGACCTCCATTTCCTAGAGGGCCATGCTATAGATGTCAGGGAGATCATCTCATTCGTGATTGTCCCTTGCCTCCATCGACACAACCCCAGTCAGTGTACACTATGGTGTGCAAGGGATGCTCAAGCTAGGCCTTATATCTTAAGATCTATAAAACTAAGACAGAAGTGTAATAACTTGTATTACTCATATCAATTCTTCATTTGTCTCTTGGATTACTCAAGTGGTATTGCAAGATATTGTTATTTCCTTAATGGTTCACCTTAGGCCTCAAATAATCATTTGATTATATCTATTGAGGCACAACATGTTTATGAATCATATGTTATGTAACTCACCTACATTGTCACTCAAGGGGAGTATGAAGTAACCTACTTGATTCCATGATAATGGAAATATTGTGCTATCTACCTCAAAAAGAAAAAGTGTGTAGTATTGAGCATTTCTCTTGTAAGTCAACCATGCAAGAAATGAAGGACATCTCAAGCACTCTATTCAAGGTTATAAAGGAATCGGCAGCAAAGGAGGCTAGCAAGATCAAAGCTATGAAGAAAGCATAGATGAAGAAGGGAACCTCAATATCCAGCATTGAAGATCATGTTCAAGGAAGACTTGGTATTCAAAGCTCATCGCAAGGCTCATCATCAAGCAAAGACGACTTTAAAGAGAAAGATATCATGAAGAATTATACAACATACAAGCCCAAGGATCGAGATTTGAAAGTTCAAGGCTATTATCGGCAAAGCTCCAAACGATTGAAGCTGTTCTCTCCAAAGACTCAAGTCCAACATCAAGAAGGCATTTTTCATTAAGAGGCATTCATTTGGTAATGTATAGCAATTGGTTTCTCCCCTGATAGTATTCATCTTCTAAGATCCAAGAGCTCTTAAAAACCGGTTAGGATCACTGCTCATACATGTTCTATCTTGGAGATATCCAGTCTTTAGCACTAATTCACTTCTAAGCCTTCTCATAGAGTACATCATATCATAGATAACTCCCGTTGTACATTAAATCTCTATCACACACTTTTGCATCAGAAGAAGGTCACATTAGATCACATGTCCATTGATATGTACCGCTTAAAGCTCCACGTTCTCTTTATTGAGTTATGAACACATAGCAAGAATTTGTATTTGGAATTTAGTGCTATTCAAGCACATCAAAACATTGTATTGCGGCCAAGTGCTATCAAAGCACTTCTCAATCATTGAAGAAGGTTGAAAAAAGAAGAATCAAGTGACCGAGGTAAAGACCGTGGACGTCACTACTCAAATCTCCATCATTGAAGAAGTTTGAAGCAAGAAGAATCAAGTGACCGAGGCAAAGACCATGGACGTCATTACATAAGGAGCTCATTATGAAGCTCATCTCTCCATATCAATTGGAAGAAGTACAAAATGAAAAGCAAGAAGAAGGAAGTGCATACAATGCACTCAAGTGAAGACTTCCTCACTATAGGAAGATTGAAGAATGTGCATTCAATGCACATAAAGATGAAGAAGAAGACTTCCTTATTAAAGGAAGAAAAGAAGGTGTATTTAACACACCTATACAAAGGTAAAAATATTATTCTACATGGAGAGACAGAAGCACCCTAGATGGAAGTCAAGTTGATTTACATTCATATACAAAATACAAGTTGTATGGACTCTCACTTATAAAGAGTCATTCAAAGGCTGCATATCATCATGCACATTATATCCTTTGTAAAAGCAAGTAAAAGCATTTCCAACCATTGTAAAACACATAGTTGAGCCTATTACAAGTGGTGTGAGCACTTGTATCTTCACATAGAAGGTGGAATCAAAATGAAGTTTAATCAAGAAGCTGGGATCTTGATTAAAACTTCATTTCCTTATGTAAAAGAAGACAACTAAGTAGTTGAGCACATTATAAATGGTACACAAAGGAGGTGAAACAAAAAATGGAGATTAATCAAGAAGATAGGATCTTGATTAAGACTTTATTACTTTATGTAAAAGAAGCCATCAAACAAGTGAAGGAATAGAATCACTCTAGAGCTAGAGCAATGCTCGCTCCAAGATGAGTGAGGAAAAACCACAACCTCTGACCTTTGCATTTGGACAAAGATAAGTTGTTATACACAAATGGAAAAAGCCATAGATAAAGCACTTGTAGCTTTGTAACTTGTTTGAAGTTTCCATTATGTATTATGATCAAATGATCATCTTGTGAAATATAGGGCTCATGTATCAAGCTCTTAAAGCATTATGTAATGCTTATGCATTTTTACAAAAACCATATAAAAAGGTTCTTTCAATTGAAGGGCAGATACTCTTGAAGAAAGATGCATCATCAACATGCAACAAATACCGCACTCTTGAAGAAAGATTCAACCACAAAGGAAGAAGAAACAGTCAATCTCAAGCTACTCTTGAAGCAAGGATCATGGAGCAAAGGACTACATCAATGGACGACATCAATTCATGAAGGAATCATCAACAACAAGGGGAGCAATAAATCTACTACATGAAGATCAAAGGCAAAGACAACCTCAAAGAGCTTCAAAGACTATAAAGTCAATTCAAAGAAACAAAATGCTATTATTTAAAAGTCAATAGAAAAAGACATCAACAAAAGCTATTACATGGAGGAAAAATCAACGAGCGTCAAAAATCAAGGACTTCATCAAAGGAGCAATCTATATCATAGGAACGTCATCAAAGGATCTATCCACATCAAAGACCAAGAAGAAATATCATCAATCATAAGGAACTACATCAACAAAAGAAGACTTCAAAGAAGATTTCATGGAGGAGCTACTACTTCAACAACAAATGACCACATCAACGCAAAATGATTGGTGTTACACATACAAGGTATCAATCATGAAGCAACTCAATATCTGAAGCAAAAGGTAAAAGGAGAAGGAAACAAAAAATCAAAGAGATTCTAAAGACAAGGCAAGAGAGAGAGGAGACAACATATAAAACAAAGAAGAAGCTGAATTTGAAGATTGAAGGGGAGCTGTTGGAGCATGCAATCTACAAATTCACCCTCATATAGATTCGTATATCATCATAGAATCAAGTTCTTATTTTTGGTCATTTAAAACTTCCATAGGAATGCATACTTAGAAGTCACGGGATTTTAAGGCAAGGCAAACAAGTAAAAAAGATGTTATCAACAGAAAACGTTTTTGTAAGTTTCTATAAAGACTTCCCTGAATCAAGGAAGTCAAGCCTACCTTATTTTTAGGAAATGAAGGAACGGCGAAACACTTCACCGCTTCATGCATGTCTGTATATATATACATCTTTAGATTAATGAAAGTTGGGTGACACAATACTTCTGTGATATTACGATTATGTCGACCCCTTGTCGCTCTCTCTACCTCTGCGTGCAACACTCGTGTGATGCTTTTACTGATCTATCAGTATATATCCGTATACCAACCAACATCTACAGAGAATGAAGTATCATATGCCTGTCTATGTCAGTAATGTGTGTAGATTACCATGTAGTTCACAGATAAGCAGCGAATACACTATGTGAGCACGCGTTGAAATCTCTGTTCTTATCACGTTGAAGCGAATACATTATGTGAGCATGCATCAACATCTCTGTTCTTATCATGCTGAAGGGATTGATCATCTAAATTCATGATGGGTATGTCATGAACAGCAACAATGCTTCATAATACGTATACATGCGCATAACTCATAATTAATCTGCAGTTGTGTTCAATCTACAGTTGTACTTATTATACTTAAGGCAAGGCAAACAAGTAAAAAAGATGTTATCAACAGAAAACGTTTTTGTAAGTTTCTATAAAGACTTCCCTGAATCAAGGAAGTCAAGCCTACCTTATTTTTAGGAAACGAAGGAACGGCGAAACACTTCACCGCTTCATGCATCTCTGTATATATATACATCTTTAGATTAATGAAAGTTGGGTGACATAGTACTTCTGTGATATTACGATTATGTCGACCCCTTGTCACTCTCTCTACCTTTGCGTGGAACACTCGTGTGATGCTTTTACTGATCTATCAATATAAATCCGTATACCAACCAACATCTACAGAGAATGAAGTATCATATGCCTGTCTATGTCAGTAATGTGTGTAGATTACCATGTAGTTCACAGATAAGCAGCGAATACACTATGTGAGCACGCGTTGAAATCTCTGTTCTTATCACGTTGAAGCGAACACATTATGTGAGCACGCGTCAACATCTCTGTTCTTATCATGCTGAAGGGACTGCTCATCTAAATTCATGATGGGTATGTCATGAACAACAACAACGCTTCATAATACGTATACATGCGCATAACTCATAATTAATCTGCAGTTCAATCTACAGTTGTACTTATTATACATCATAGCGATGATTGCAGAGAAGCGCAATACCTATACTATGCACACGAACCATATGTAACATTTATATTCTGACGTTCATTTTATTCTGAAGCCACACAATGTCTCTGTACGCATGTCCATAATCTCTGCATAAAATATGCATGTACTTGATTGAATATATATACAGTTTTGGGAGATAGAATATCAAGGCTTCATTGTTGTTGTCGAAGTTCAATGACAGCAGGAACAAAGCCACATATATATATGATGTGTATGACATATGCCCATATGTGCAGATATCGTTGACGATTGTTGTTTCAGGTTGATGGTACAGACATCCGGAAAAATTGGCGTCAGATCCAAATGAAGCAGTTCTCGAATCTCTACAGATATACTTATGTACATAAGCTGCATTGATTGCTTATATACATGTATGCAATGTCTAGTTGGCAAATATGTACAATCTTTTTAACACTCAAAGTCTGGCGGCATATTATCTCTCAAACATTGTCTTTATGCAAGTTGCATAAACCATTCATTTTATTTTTGTAAAGCGTTCACATGCGCATTGATTGATTACAAGTGTTTCTGAAATTCTACATGCTTGCATGTACCTTTGGAATACATCATAATGAAGTTTGTTATTAGCCCTATGATCCAACTCGAAGTGAACCATGCTTCTGCTTATGCGCAAATTTTGGAATTAATCCATACCTTACACTCGAATACATGTGTCACTCTAGCACAATGGTGAGTACCAACGTGAGAAGATTCACCTCATAATTGTCAATCCGTGGAGACGTGAGGACTAGTATGAAGACTATGAGCAAGTGAAGGCACAAGTGCGTGAGTGAGAAGCACACAAGCATGCACACACATACACACACACGCGCACACAAGGCAAGAACAAGGAGAGGAACAATGGAGTTCTTTTCATTAATCAATAGGTCTCTTACATAAGCTCAATTCACAAACAATCTAACCCCAAAAATGAGCTCTCTAGCTCTTTTTATAGTTTTCTAACTAGCTTTGGTCTTGTCCAGACCTAGTGTCCGGCCTAGTTAAAAATTAGGTTCTAGAGTCTATTTGAGGGCTCAAACAGAGTCTAAAAATTATGAAAATTGAAATGTCGCTAGTTCTAATACTCCTCAAGCTCGAGGACTCCTCGGCTTGCACAAAATGGAGTCTATTCTACCAAAAACGGGATTTACAATGTTTGTGTAGTGATTAAAATCACTTGAGTTGTAAATAATCCATGGGAAAAAAATGATTTGGCCTTGTTGCCGTATTGTGCATGACTCCTTTGTTGCTTTGTATGCCAACACGCCCCCCTTCCTAGCGTCTGTCGCCCCTGACAGACCTTTGTTCTCTCGGGTGGTCGATATAGTATTGGATGACATTGGTGGCCAGTTCATGTTCTCCTATCCTTAAGCCTCTTGCTAGATCAGCTTCCAATGCATCCCAATTTATTGCACCAGGGGCCTCTGGTTGCGGGGTGGTGTAGTACTCAGAGTACATTGCTTGTTCACAAGCAAAAAGTTGGAGCAGATGTGTTGGCTTCGGTGCGAAAATCTCCGAGTGATACTCCCAGAAACCTGATCTGAACATTTCTTCAAAGGTATGTTTGTAACAGGCAGGGAGGTAGTTGATGCACGCATGCCAGGCGTAAGCCACACGAATACTGGGGGTGGTGCTCATGTCATACACCAAGTCATAATTTCCATTGCTGAACCCCGGGAGACGTACTTGTGGTGCGGCTGCATTTCTAAAAGTTTTCAGGACTACCTGCATCATATCTAAGATTTTAAGCATCATTTGCGCTGCTACATCTTGCATGGGCTTCAAGCGCGGCATCCAGTGGCGAATGGTTCCCATCATATATGCTACCGACGGTGGTCCCTGTGGTGGCGCAATGTACGGGTAGTTCAGCCATTCCTTGCATTGCGCGTTGTTCTGTACCTTGATATTGAATGCCTTCCAAGACCTGCGGCGTGGGACTGGACCGTAGCATGGATTGTATAGGAGGTGTAAAGGCGCGTTGTTCCATGTGCGTAGCATTTCTGGATATGTCTCTAGAAGTTTCTGCCGCCAGGTGGGTTGACGAATTTTGCCTTTTTGCACCTCTGGAGGAAGGTCTTCGGGTTGAAATTGGGTCGCAAAGGTAGGAATCTGACCCGTGACTCTTTGTATTTCTGCATTATAATCAGCCAAGATAATATAATACGGCCTGTATTGGAGTTCAGATGAGAGGATCAGGCGTCTCGATGACAGGTTCTTGAAGTAAGCCGATTGTAGCACAGTTTCCTCTATGACCCTCATGGCCTGATTTTGCACTACTGTGCGCTCTTCGTGTGAACTCCCGATTTCCTCCACTTGACGTAGCCATGGGGGCCGTGGTGCCTCGAATGTGTCCTGAGCTTCTTCTGTTTGTTGACCTCCTGGGAATGGTTGTGGATCGTATTCTTCGTCAAACGTTTGTTCCACAGGAATTTGCACAACTTCTTCGTCCGTGGGAGCCTCTGGAGGGGAAGGTGGTCTCTCATATTGTAGTAGACGTGTTTGCAATTCAGTGACCTGTTTCTGGAGATCTTTTATGGCCTCTACGTCTGTGAGAAGTGAAGCCGCGGAGGGGGTGGTTGGAGAGGTTGCTGTTGGTCCTTTTTGGTGTTTCTGCTTCAATTGTCCCAGTTCCTCCGATAGCTTATCATGTGCTTCAAGCAGCATGGCATAGTCTTCCAATATGATCTTGATATTATCGGGGGTCACTGTTTGAAACTTGGATGGGCTGATGGGTGCCCCCAGTGTGCTCTCAATAGCTGCCTCCAGGTTCTCTTGATTTTGTACTTGCAGACGTCGATTCTCTTCCTGAGCGGCCGCAAGATGGCGTTTGAGTAGAGCCATATTTCGCTGAAGCTTTGAGTTGCGTTCCAGCTGTGTCCGTAGGTGACCTTCTACCACCTGTATCGCTTCCTGATCTGTGTTCTGTAACTGTACCTCCAATATGCCATGAGCTTCTTGGAGAGTTTGGAACTGTGTGTGGAGGCGAGCATTTTCCTCTTCTAGTGCCGCGAGGCGGTGCTGTAGTGTTTCTGAGTGCTCATGCAGGCGTTCATTCTGTTGCTGGAGCTGAATGTAATCTGTCCTTAAGTTTGATATACAAGCAAGCATGGTGTCCAATGCACTTCCTATAGATGAGTGGGTGGTGTTTACAGTGGGAGATGCATGGGAAGGGAATTGGGGATGGGGAAGAGTGAATGATGTGTCTATTGAAGTCGTGTGTGTGAGTGAAATTGGTGGAGGGGGAATGGGAGGAGGTGGAATCGTGGGGGGAGGTGCCGTGGGTGGTGAAATGTCCATACCTTCATGAGTGGGTGCGAGTGTGGGGTCTGCCATATACATTGGGATGGTAGGTGGTGTGTGTGTGGAAGTGGTGAATAGATGCGAAGTGGGGTGGGGAGCTGAAAAGAAAGGAAATGGTTGAGACCCTGGTTGAAAAGTTCTAGCAAGGAGGTCATGGAGGGATGGTAGAAATGGAGAGAGAGAGGTCGGGGGTTGAGGTCGTAAATTTGAGGAGGGCGCGAAGGGTTGCGTGGTCGCAGGGAAACCCATGAATGTGGATCTAGGGTCAGGATGACCTATGGCTGAGGGCATGGGGGATGGTTGCCCTAGGGCAGGCTCTAGGAGCGGTTCGGTGGATTGTGTAGTGATGGGGGTTGCTTCAAAGATTGGGTTATCAGTGGTAGAGAATAGGGTGGAACTAGAGATGGGAGTACGGAAGATGAAGGTTGGTTCGGTGGGTTGAGTGGTCGAGGTGATTTCCACTGTTTCTGCTCTAGGGGGCGAGGGTGGGGGTGTGGGTGGTTGTGGCTCTGTGGACTCCTCATGGGTGACTGGGTGCTCTTGGCTAGCCGTTTCGGTTGCTTGGGAGGTTGTCCTGATAGGTTCAGATGTAATAGTTGGCTCTTCTGCAGTTGTAATGGGAATCTGGATATTCTTACCTGAGCGTGGTCGTGTCTGGAACCTTCGTGGATCATATCGAACTGGAGACCTCCGAATGGCAGTGCGCACTGCTTCCACTACCCCATATGTTTCTGCCATCAATAAGAGACCTTCCCTATACTCTGAGTCAACTCCTGCTTCTTCCAACAACTGAGTCATGAGTACTCTGCTACTCTGTTCGGTGAGTAGTTGTTGCGATCGCACTCTTTCCATAATCTGATACAGCCTTCGGAGTTCTGCTGTATAGGCTGGGGCTTCAGTGGTCTCCTCTTCATACGCTCCTTCTTCTTCTAGGTGTCCTTGTTGTTGACCTTGCTGAGCGTCACTCCAATGTACATGTCGACCGTCTGTAGACTTTCTTCTTCTTCGTGAGGATGTGCCTTGTTCCTCTGCATCTGAATAAAACTCCACATCAGAGAATTGTGTACTTTGTAGGAATGCTTCGAAGTCCTGGGGGTCCATTCCTTCAGCATCTCCAGTGGCAGCAAATTCGAATTCAGGTGGAATAGGAGGAGCCGATGGGGTAGCTTGTGTCATAGTTTCAGATCCCGACCTGGGTATCCTAATGGTAAAGGGAGGTACAGTGGTCTCCCTTCGTGGCGATACCTCAGGAGTAGTCAGAACTTCCCTTGTCTGGACACAAGGGATCGCACCCCTCATGCGCTTGGATTGATGTGTGGACGTCTTGAGCTTCTTAAACATTTGTAATTGTGCCCAAGTTAAGGCACGTTCAATGGGAACATCGTATGCTAGGCACCGGTAAATAATGCGTGTGATTGCACAGCATTCGTTCACCACTAATTTCCTAGAAGACCGTTTGTTTGCTTCATACAATTGATCTATAATCCATACCGGTAGCTTAATGGGTAACGCACCTGCTTCCGCTAAGTAGAGAGCGAACCAGATTCTCTTGTGTGGTTGTGTGAAGCGGTCTTGACCGGGAAAGGCGAAATGTTGCATGCACATGCGGAGAGGGATGGACACGTTTGGTGTGAGTGCTGCCATGTCTTTAAGCTTCAATAGTTTCCTATCCTTCATGTTAGTGGGAACAAGAGCATCCTTTTCAGAGGGTACATGCGTGCCGTGCATATTCAAAGCGTCGCTTACCAACTCCATAGTAAGTTCAAACCTCTTCAACTCGTTGTTGCCTAGCAAGGAGGGAAGAACAAATGATCCGGGTTTGTCCTTTTCTTCATTAGCTTGTAATGTGGAGACCAAATAGTAACATCGGAGGAGATCTGGTTTAGGTAGTGGGGCTTCAAAGTATTCTGCCAGCCCTGCTCGTTGCCATATGGTCTGGAGATCCTCGGTGTTCTGTAAAGTCTCAAACTCCTTAGAGAAAAATTGGAATCGAACCCATGATCTGTCATACTTGCACTTAGACTCCCATATATACTTGGCCTCTCCTAATGGACCTGGCATGCCATTGAACCAATGAGAATTGGCATGGACTCTTTCTGTGATCCCCGTGGGTGGATCCGGCACCGGGATTTGCTGAAGGTGCTGCAGCTCCACTGGTCGTTCAGTTGGTGGCACATCCACAGGTAGACTATCCACATCAATTCCTGCAGTAAGTATCCCTACTTGTGAGCCCGAACCTGTCGCTTCTGCCATTTTACTTCTTGCCTTCTGATTCTGTGAGAATATAGAATCATGTGTTAACATCGTAATGGACAGAATAAATCCGTTGTTGTCCCCGTTACAACATTAACATGAGGTAGATGGTGAGTTAGTGGTTATTAAGTGCATGAAGACAGTGTGTGTAGTTAATGCTTGGGTATTCCTAGGAGACTAATGCAGTTAGTAAGTGGGGGTGAATTTACAAATTGGGGTCGGGGGGTTTATTACAGGTCTTAAGCTGCCAAATGCAGTGGATGGGTTTTTCTCTTGGTTTCGTAGAGACGCTAGAGAACATTATAGGTGTATCAGCTTGAACATGAGGCCTTTTAGGGACCCATTTACAAATGATTCTGTTCGTGCTCGTGGGCCTTGGTGTGTTCGTGAGTGTTGAAAACGAGTGGATGCCGGTTGTGCGAGTGAATGGGTTACGCTGTATAGGTTGTGGCCTCGGCGTAGCTATTTGCGCCCGCAAGCAAGCCTTAGGCACCCAAATTTGTCTTGATTGTGGGCTAGCCTTCATCGACTTCTTGGGCACCCAAATAGATTTCACGTTAGCAGAAGAATTTCCGAAAGACTTCTTATTAGTGTCGTGTTGTTGGTTACTAATAAGAGGCTTTGCCCGTGTGGTTGGCTTGAGTGCAACCGGGTGTTCGCCTTTCCGCACCCACACTTGTTTCACTTGTTGGGACATTTTGCTGCGCAGGTACTTTGGATCCCCGACATAGGTAGTACTCTGCTTCTTCTGCCTTTGATCCACCTTTGGTTGTTGCCTCCTTCTGGCCTTTGGAAAAGAAGGGAGTTCCTTTGCATCCCTGACTCCTTTTTTGCGAATATCATTCCTCTGCAACACATAGTTTTGGACAAGAACAACATAGTCATCTTCATGTGTATTCCTGGAAGGACCAGGAGTCTGTGCCTTTCCTAGTTCCTTGAGTGCTCCATTATCTAACTCTACTGTAATTCGACTATGATTGACCCAAACCTGAAGAAGTCCACTTCTTAAGTTTAAGTTGACTGCTTGGTCATAGATCCAATCTTGACCCAAGACAAGAGGTTCAGTGAGATCCTCGTCTTGACACACTAGTACTTTAACTGTTATAGCCTCATCATGAATATAGAGGGGAAGTTCCACCTCGCCCATGCAAGGGGTTTCCACGCCTCCCAATCCTATGAGATACGCTTCCACAGGATTGACAGTTAACTGCAACTCTTGACAGTAAGACAATTTAACAGCACTAGTGGCTGCACCTGAGTCAATCAAGGCTCTTACGGTCCTTGCACTCTTTCCTTGTCCAATATCTAGGGTTATGAAAGGACGTCGATCAATTATCCTATGCGAGCTTGTTCCTACAACTTCACACATGGCCATAGGATATCCTTGATCTACATAGTCATCTGTTCTAATCTGATCTCGGCCTTGCCTTCGTAACTTCATCCTTCTGATGCGTTCTAAAGCTTCTGCTTGAGCTTCTTCTCGAATTCGCTTTTCTTCCTCTTTGCGTTTCTTAGCAGTGTTGAGTCGGCTGAGCATTTCCTCTGTGAGGGGTTCCTGATACATCTTGACTCTGCAACCGCTAATATAGTTTGGGAGAATATCACCCTCTAACGTGGCTAATTGTACTGCTCCACTTGTGGAGATCCTATTGATAATCATAGGTCCGTAGCCTCTCTTTTCTAGCTTCCTTGGGTGTTGTTTCAGTGTATAGACTAAAACTAGATCTCCTGCTTTCAAGCCCTTATCCTTCACATGGGCATCGAAATATGCCTTCTGTCTCTTCTTGGCTGCATATATTCCTGCAGCGGCTCTCAGTCTTGTTTCCCCTAATCGTTCAAGGTCAAAGATCCTAGAGGAGAGCTCATGACCTGTCCATTCGTGCTCTTGTGCTACTTTCAACGTAGGAATCAGGAAATCCAAGGGTAGCACAACGTTTTGGCCGAATACCATCTGAAAGGGGGTGGCTTGGAGTACCGTTTTGTAGGCAACTCGGTATGCCCAAACAGCATGGTGTAGCTGTTTGTCCCAATCAGAGCGTTTAGTGTTCACTAATTTCGTCAGTACATTGCATAAGATCTTATTAGTGCTCTCAGCTTGTCCATTAGCTTGAGGGTGATAGGGGGCAAACTTCTTGTGTATTACCAAGAATTCTTGGAGTAGATTTTCAATCACTTCGTTCAAGAAATGAGTGCCTCTATCACTTACAAGCTCTATAGGTAGCCCGTATCTTGTGAATACATTCTCAAACAAGAATTTGGCAGTTGTTTGAGCATCGTTCTTTGTCGTAGCCTTTACCTCTACCCACTTGATGAGATAATCTGTTGCAACAATGATGTATTCCGCATGAGAACCTTTAGCTGGGGGATTAATAGGACCTACGAAGTCTATTCCCCACTTAGAGAATGCACGTCCACCCATCATAGGTTTCAGTGGCATCTCATCTTTGCGTATAGGATACTGAGTCCTCTGACAGACATCACACCGTTTCACATAGGTATGTGCATCCATGTGAAGGGTAGGCCACCAGAAACCCGCAAATAGAATTGCCTTGATCACCCGATCCGGTCCAAAGTGTCCTCCTGCTACACCTTGGTGAGCAGTTTCTAAGATCTTAAGATATTCACTTTCATGGACACATAGCCTCAGGTAACCATCTTTACCACGCTTGTATAGATTATCACCAATGAGTGAGTAATCCAGGGCTTCTTGTTCTAAACTCCTTTTCCTAGCCAGAGTCATGTCTGGCGGGAATGTGTTTGTCCTCAGGAAGGATACTAGAGGTTCGCTCCAATCTGCCACAATGGATACTTGATAAAGAGTGGCGTGTTCCACTGGTGGTTTAGTGCAACAGATTGGGCATTCCTTGCACAACTTTTGGACGTCAGCTTCCATAGTTGGCCAATGTACTCCGAGTCTCTTTAGGGTCTGTAAAGTTCATTGCTTTGAGTAGTGTTGCTCTAACGCACCTACATGTGCTAATTGCAACCATTTAGCGTACTCATCCTCTTCTACGCAACAAGCCAAGATCCCTTGATCTGTGTGCTTGTACATACTTCCTGCCATGATGTGGTACTTTTGGGCTTTTACAACCTCTCTATTCCGTGTGTTTACCACTGGATGGTTAGGCCCGTATGTCAATACTGGTACCAATGGCTTAGCCCACTGCGGTACAACTTCCAAATTAAACAAGTAAGCATCAGGAAGGTCATCTGACACTCCTTGTGGGGCTTCTCTCGATGTGAGCCTAGAGAGGTGATCTGCTCTCAAGTGAGTCCTCCCTTTCCTTACCACAACCTCAAAATCATATTCCATTAGCAAGAGAAACCATCTCACTAATCTTCCTGTATTGCAAGGCTTGTTTACGAGGTATAGCAATGCTTGATGATCCGTAAAAAATTTAAACTTATTTGCAAGCAAATAGTGTCTAAATTTCTTAACTGCATAAACCATGCCTAAGCCTTCTCTCTCCGTAGTGGTGTAATTTCGTTCAGCTGCATTCAACTGTCTACTGGCATAGGCAATCGGAAGATCCATATTACCTTCACCAGTAGGTTGAGCAAGCACACATCCAATAGCATAATTGGATGCATCAACATGAACATGGAATGGCTTATTCCAATCTGGTGTGGTCAAGATTGGTGCTGAACACAATCTTCGTTTAAGCTCCTGGAAGGAATTCTCACATTCATCCGTCCACTCAAAGTTTGTCAGAAGTCCGTACATGGGCTTTGCAATGACAACATACATGTGTATAAATCGTCGGTAATAACCACAGTGCCCCATGAAAGCTTGTACTTCCTTGACATTCTTTGGCCTAGGTAGCTCTGCTATGGCTCTCACTTTTTCTTCGTCAGTAGATATGCCATTCTTTGACACTATGTGTCCTAGAATCTTGCCTTGCCTTACCATAAAAACGCACTTTTCTGGGTTCAGGCAAACTTGATATTCTCTACATTTGTCAAAGATTTGTCTGAGCTCCGGGATATGGGTTTGTCTAATGTTGGAATGAGCACAAAGATCATCAACATAGACCTCTAAGTTTTTCCTCAGGAACTCTTTAAATACATGGCACATCAGCCTTTGGAAGGTAGCTGGTGCATTGGTAAGCCCAAATGGCATTACTCTAAAGGCAAAAATGCCCCATTCTGTGGCAAAGGCTGTCTTATGCTGATCCTCTGGAGCTATGGCTACTTGATTGTAGCCCGAAAATCCATCAAGGAAGCTGTACACTTCCTTGCCTGCCACTCTTTCTAAGAGATGTTCTGTGATGGGAAGCGGATAGTTATCTCGAATCGTGGCTGCATTAACCTTTTTCAAGTTAATGCACACACACAGCTTGCCATTCTTCTTGGGCACCACTACGATGGGGGATACCCATTCAGTGTGCTCAATTTCATAGATAAATCCAGCTTCAACCAATCTATCTATCTCTTCTTTGATCTTAGCAGCGTAATTATCGTTATAAGTATAGGGCTTTTGCTTAGAGGGTTTAGCATCTGAGGTCATGGGGATAGTGTGTGAGCATATATCGGGGTCAACACGTTTCAAATCCTTGTAACTCCAAGCGAATACATCTCTGTATTCTCTTAGCAAGGCTATCAACGCATGCTCTTCTTCCTCTGTTAGGTCATGGCCTATGTACGTGCATCTCTCCTCTCCTTCTTCTAGGGCCACTACTATTTTCTTGGTGGTTTCTTTGTTATCATAGGCCTCTCCTGATTGTGCCTCTCGTTTAGGCATTCTTATCATGACTCTCCTGTCATCTATCTCATACTTCTTAAAATTTTCTGGGACCTCAAACAAAGATTCTTCCTCTTCTGGTGAGGCTTCTCTCTTCTTTTGTTTCTTTCCTTCTTCCTTCGGGGTCACATGTGTTGCTAATCTTACATCATTTGTAACCTCTCCATGCCTCTAGGGTTGAAATTCTACTTCATGGAAGTATTCTTCATCTGATGCAAATGGTGGGTCCATAATGATTGACTCTAGATCGGAGTCACTTGCATCCTCAAATGCATCAGGGCTAGGTTCGCATTCTTCTAGAACTGCCTCTCCCATGATTGGCTCTATGGAGAAGACTGAAATGTCATAGCCATCCTCATCACAGTGAGGTGTCCATTGTTCTTCATGGATGGCTACGTCCATTGTTGCTAAAATTTCTGCCCAACCGTGAGGTTCAAATTCTTCGTCTGGAAAAACTACAGGTGCATAGGCTAGGTCTTGGATTGATCTATGGGTTTCTTTCGCACCTACCTCTCTGGCTTTCTCTCTCTTCTCTTCTTCTACTGCTACCTTGCACATCCATAAGTGAGTGTCTTCATGCATCCATGAGGATCCAGACCCTATGGAATGCACCGATTCTGTATCATCTTTGGCTCTATGGATGGGATTCCATTGGATAGGAGGGACATCTCTATGAGAATAATCCTTGAGATTGACTTTGGTCGTAACACCCAAGTGTTGCAAATACAAGGAGTTGGTTCCCCAATCTTGTACCACTTGCAACTGTCGCATAAATGGTCTTCCCAAAATCATCTCATAGGCATGATTTTTGCTGAAGTCGCATATGGCAAATGTATGCTCAAACTCGACACCACAAGTGGTGAGAGTTATTCCTTCTAGCAATCCTAGGGGTCTCTCTATGTGACCATCGGCCATCTGCAATTTCATTCTCGTTGGCCTGAGTGCTGGCTTGCCCCAACGCTTCCATAGGGAAGTGGTGGCAATTGCAACTCCTGCACCTGAGTCCAAAATTGCCTTGGTGGTGTACTCCTGGTAGGTGATGGGAAGATAGGTGTTCCCTTCTTCGCCTTCACACATATCTCCTATCTTATCCAAGGGAATTTCTGGCACCGTCCTATGGGATCCTACCTGGGAACGAGGTTTGGCTATTTCTGGTACTTGTTTGGCGACATGTTTCCATAATTCAGGTCTAACCTTGAGTAGCTCTTCTAACTTGAGATTGCACTGCACGTTAGTGTTCTTCACTACCTCTGTGTTCCTAGGTATGACTGAATCTTCGTTTCTTACCATGACTGTAGGTGCTCTCATGCAGGTGGACTTTGCTTCCCATGGGCCTGTGAAGTGGGGTAGCTCTTGTATGGAATTAGACTCAAAGTCCAATCTCTCGTGAGACTGAGTACTCTCATGTTCCCCGTAAATAGATGGGATGTCTTGTGGGAATTGGTCGTGTGCATCATCCACAAGTTCAAAGGGAGGGGTGACTTCACTTTCGTTATCCCATTTGTCTTCTTGAATCTCTCATAGGAAGTCTGGTGCAAACCGATTCATAGAAGAAGAAGTGTCTGGCTCCATAGAATTAGGCGCATAAGCAACCTGGGAAGGAGGGCTTATTCTATCGTTGGCTCTCTCCTCGTTCTCATAGATGGCTGGAGCACAAGCTTCCTGGGGAGGGTTACTTATTTTATTACTTTTCCGAACAGGCTCATACGCTCCCTGAGAAGGAATGTAGGCAACCTGTGGAGGTACACAAGCTTTCGAGGGAGGCTCATGTGCCTTTTGGGGGGGAAGATAAGCTTCTTGAGGAGGCACATGGGCTTCCTGAAGAGGCTTGCTTATCCGTTCTCTTGCCCTTTCCTTTCTTTGAGGGGCAGGTTCCTTTTCTGATTGTGCAATTAGCCTCTCTATTCTTTCTAAGGAGGGGAAGTTGTCTGGTTTAGTGGAATTGGCCACATAAACTTCCGATGGGGGATGGTTCATGTTTTTGCTTGCTTTATCTTTTTCTTGATTTTTTTCTTCCTTGGCAGATCTTGCAATTATTCCCTCTAACTTCTCTAGGAGTCCATCCAAGTGTAATTGCGTCTTGGCCGAGCCCGAGTAATTGAAAAGGCGACTGGCTTCAAACATAGTCTGAGCCAATGCGACCATTTTCGCGCACAGCTTGTTTCTTTCTATCTCTAGGTCAGCTCTAGGATAGCACTTGTCATGATCCGTGACGTTTGGCCCTTCTTGGATTCTGGCCTGATATGCTTTAAGCATCATGTCTATGTCTTCAGGAGTGGGATCAGCTAATACTGATCCTGCTTGGGGTGGTGGGTGGGTTACGTGGGGTGTCTTAGAGGGTGGAGGGATGGAGGGTGATGGGGATGGTAGCGGTGGGAATGTGTGAGAGTGCGGTTGAGATGTGATCTCTATGATTTTAGCCTTGGTTTCTCGTAGACTTTCCTCAAGTTCACTCATCTTCTTTGCCCATTGCCTTTTCATGCGTTCGCGGCTATCTCTCCAAGCTCTTGTTCTCTTTTTATTTTGGCTCTCAGTATCGCTAGCGTCTGGGCTCTTTTCCTTGCCTACCCCTTGGTTTTGCTGCATTGCTTGAGCTCTCGTGACTACCTGTACGGGTGCAGTGGAAGTAACACTTCCGCTGGAATCTACCACTAACTCAATAACATTGATAGGCGTGATTTTTGGCATATTATTGGGGTTCTTTGGGCAATCTCGTAAGAGATGCTCTTTTCCACAATCTTGGCAGAAGCCTTGGATCGTCACTGATTGGTTTTGTGTAAGTGGAGGTAAGGGGCAATCACGAATGAGGTGATCTCCTTGGCATCTGTAGCACGGTCCTCTTGGGAATGGAGGTCTTACTTGCCTAGGTTGAGGCCTAGGGTTGGGGTTTGCATACATGACGTTCGTGTAATCTGACTCCCAACTAGGTTCGTTTGTCTCTTCGCAATAATAGGACTCACCATGCTCAGGAGACTGCATGTAGTAGGCCTGGGGGCTATCAACATGTGTAGAATCAAAGCTATGGTCACTCGGGTCACTTTCAGAAAGCAAGGATGTTACAGGGACTATAGCTCTCAGGTTTTCTTCTGCAACAGCATACTTTACCGGAATCACATTAGCTGGGGCAGGGGGTTGTTGAGCTAACACTGGATGAGGCCTTTGTTGGTTTTGGTAGGGTTGCTGATACGGCTGTTGTGGCTTGCCATATGGTTGTGGAGGGTACTGGTTCTGGTATCTTCCTTGCGGTGGATAGGGTTGAGGGTAAGTTTGCCTAACTGTTTGCTTATTGTAGGGGCAATCTTGTGCGGTATGATTGGTGTACCTTCGTTCTATGGTGCAATATTGGCTATTTGGATTGACCTGGGGTTGAGCCATAATGGGACACACGTTTGCCATATGGTCACCACCGCATGTATAGCACCTTTTCACAGGGGCAAACCTTGGGATTTGTTTGCTAGTTACATCTAATTTCTGAGCTACTTTCTCTGCGAGTTCCTCAATTGATGTGGATTGCGTGGAAGAGTGACTAGATACACTATCTGAATCTTTGTAGATTTTGGAAAGCTCTAGTTCTTCCCCTAGGTTATCTTCAATGTCAATGCACATGCGTACACACTCTTCTATAGTCCTAGGGTCTTTCAGATACACATAGGATCTCAATTTCGTACTCAGCAATCCATCAAGGAATAAGGCTACTTGTTTGGCAGATGTGGGTAGCTCCGAAATAGGGCACCTTTCAAGATATTGTCTAAATCTTCTTCCTGCCAACCTTACAGTCTCTTGGGGAGTTTGTTTGAAATTGTGAATCAATGAGGAGGTATTGTGTCTTATGCCACTCTTAGAGAACTCTACAATGAAAGCTTCTAGGAGTTGGTCTATACATCTGAATTGTCGCTCATCCAATGGCTGAAACCATGTAAGTGCTGTGTTCCTAAGGGTTAGACCGAAGGCATTGTACTGCGTGAATAGATCCTCCACTTGTTCAGCTCTCAGGACTTGCTTGAACTCCGCCACATGATCATAGGGATCTCCTGTGCCATCAAAGTAATTCTTCATGGACTTAACCAGTTGAGTCGGTCTCAAAGTTCTTGTGTGCTCTCTAGGTCTCGGCAGAGGAAATCCATCCACATTTGTTTGGTTCCTGTGAGCTCTAAGTATCTCAGGGTCTACTCTATTTGTTTCCGTCTTCGTTCTCTCTCTTCCCACTGGGTTGGCAAAGCTTACTTCTGGTCTATCTCTATTTCTGTCTCTTTGCATTCCATGAGCTTGGGATGTTCCAGCTCCCGGGTGACCATAGGATACATTCGATCTTGGTTGGGGGAAAACGAATTCACCCTTCCAAGTGTAAGCATGCCTATCATTTTCTGTCACCACAAAGATCCTCTCCGAAGCGTGATCTAGGTAGGTCACTCTGCCTGGGCTATCAGGATCCTTAAACTCATAGATCATGATTGTTCCTATATCAGTTGGTTGATCAGGTTTATACCTCCAAAAGGCTTCGTCAGTTTCTTGATTGAGAAGCAAATCTATGCTCTTGTTGTCTTGGGGAACCCACTCAGGTGTGATAATCCTAGTGAGAACAGATTTGCCTCGGGGTGTTCTAGGTTCTACTCCCATGTTTCCTTGTTCCAAGTCACCTAAGTCCGCTTCTGAGATTACATTTCCAAATTCATCTGTCCTATCTGGGTGACTGGTGACTACGTATATGGTTCCTTCTTTGTCCAGGTATGCACCGTTTTCAAACTTGACAGCTGGGTGCTCTAGTCCTATGGATTGGTCAGGGTTTTTAATCTGGACCACGGATCTTCCTAGGCCGTCCTCATAGATGCTAGCACCTAATCGGTTGGTCCTAAGGTATTCCAACTGTGTCTTGTAAGGGCCTTCTACCCTGTGCAAGTAAGGCACTCCTGAACTTCCTGTAGGTCTGTCCATGCCTTGAGACATCTCTGACTCACTGGTCTCAGAGCTAGGGTAGTACGAGTGGTGGCTCAACTGCTGGGCCCAAGACCTAGCAGTGTGGTTAACACTGGCCTTTGAAGATCTGAGGCTTTGTCTCTCCCTTACTAGATGTCGTCCTGATCTAAGGTTCATATGCCTATCTAAGTAGCACATTTCTTTGCCCAGAGTACAACCTCGTTGCTGGTTACTTTATATTAGTCGCTTGGTTCTTTTTAGTTATTTTATCATGTTTAAGGTCTTGTCTGATATCACGTCGTCAGGAATATTTGAATGTTGTTTCGCAGTTACAGTTGATCGTTCCACGTTAAGTTCTTTCCCTTTAAAATTCTCGATAGTACAAGGATTATGCCCTTAGCTTGAGCTTGAAAGTTTAGGTATGCTTCAACTTGATAGTGGTCTATCATCGCCCTGACTTACTCCTACTTCTAATCGTTCTTAGCCTAAGCTAGGAATTGACGAAGAGGAGTTGAGAGTATTCCGACCTTTCTTGCCGAACCTTGCTCTTTAGTGCTAGAGAAGTTGATTCTCAAGCTTGCGCAAAACCCTTGCTTGGACGCTCTCAATTGCTTCTCAATAGACCTGCATAAGTCCCAAGATTAGCTCCAAGTAGACCTTTCAATTGACAGACAATTTATTTCAGACACTTTTTTAATGACCCTTGTTCCCCCTTTTGTGTTGCTAGAAATTTCCTCTAGAGCTCCCTTGGTGTTCCTACCCCTCCGTGTGTCAACTTCAAAATATCCTATCTGAAAAGCAACTCATTATTCTTACAAAAAACAGTTGAGGGCGCGTAGTATATGCCACGAGCTTTCCGACAAGCCCTAGAGCTCAAAAAATGGATTTGGTATGAAAAAGTTATGACCGTTCAGGGTTTAGGGGGTTAACTAGACAAACAGAACCTTTCAGGGGTTTTCATGCGTTTTTCTAAGGCCTTTGTAAGTGTATGAGTATTTAAGAGTGCAAATATGCCCAAAATTTAGCCTAAATTTCCAAAAATTTACCCCTTAATTTTTGCCGAAAATGTCTGTCTGTCGCGATAGACGCTGTCTGTCGTCTGTCGTGGTTTGGTCTGTCGCGATAGACGGTGTCTGTCGCGATAGACGGGGTCTATCGTGGGTCTCTGTCTGTCGCGATAGACGGTGTCTGTCGTGGAATTTCTGTCTGTCGCGATAGACGGTGTCTGTCGCGATAGACGGGGTCTATCGTGGATTTCTGTCTGTCGCGATAGACGGTGTCTGTCGCGGATTTTTGTCTGTCGCGATAGACTGAAAAAACGCAAATTTTTGAGAAACTTCTAGTGATTTAGAGTGCCCTAATGGTGTAGGTTACCGTGCCAAACATGCATTCACAAAATTTTAATTTTTTATGTCTGTCGCGACAGACAGAGGTCGTCGTCCCGGGACCTGTGCAGAGTCTGTCGTACCTGCGCACACTGCTGGAAGAGGTGGTACAGCAAGTTCCTGCAACAAAAGCTCAAAAACACACCAAAAACAGATAGCATGCAAGCTCTCTCTCGCTCTCTCTCACAATGAAATGAGGGAAATGAGGTGGGGGGTGTAATATGACCAAAAAACTGAAATTTTTTGTGGAGATGGAGATGGAGGTGGGAGATGGTGGAGATGATGATGGTGATGATGGTGATGCAAAAGTAAGGAAAAAATGAAGAAAAATTAAGAGAAAGAAGGATATTACCTATAACTCCAATGTCTCAACTCGACGTCTTACCATCACACGCTCGTCCTCAAAGCTCTCTCCCCGGCAACGACGCCAAATTTGGTGTCACTCTAGCACAATGGTGAGTACCAACGTGAGAAGATTCACCTCATAATTGTCAATCCGTGGAGACGTGAGGACTAGTATGAAGACTATGAGCAAGTGAAGGCACAAGTGCGTGAGTGAGAAGCACACAAGCATGCACACACATACACACACACGCGCACACAAGGCAAGAACAAGGAGAGGAACAATGGAGTTCTTTTCATTAATCAATAGGTCTCTTACATAAGCTCAATCCACAAACAATCTAACCCCAAAAATGAGCTCTCTAGCTCTTTTTATAGTTTTCTAACTAGCTTTGGTCTTGTCCAGACCTAGTGTCCGGCCTAGTTAAAAATTAGGTTCTAGAGTCTATTTGAGGGCTCAAACAGAGTCTAAAAATTATGAAAATTGATATGTCGCTAGTTCTAATACTCCTCAAGCTCGAGGACTCCTCGGCTTGCACAAAATGGAGTCTATTCTACCAAAAACGGGATTTACAATGTTTGTGTAGTGATTAAAATCACTTGAGTTGTAAATAATCCATGGGAAAAAAATGATTTGGCCTTGTTGCCGTATTGTGCATGACTCCTTTGTTGCTTTGTATGCCAACAACATGCTTCTGCATTATGATTATTTCCACTCATTCACAGTGGTATCAGAGCCACCTGAGAGCATTCATCCAAGCCTTAATCATAGCCACATCCTCGTCAATATTCTCTATTTGGTAACTTTCAGGAAGCAGGAGGTTCTACACATATTGATGGAAAGCATCAATTCAACCTACATAGCAATAAGTTTGGAGATATACCTTGAGTCACATCAATGGCTCATTGTGTGTGCAATATACTACATATGATCTACATAGCATCTATTCAAGGAGCACAAATCAATGGTGATTATTACAAGAGGAGTTTGCAACTCGGTATTTTCTACAAAGGGAATTTATGTGCATATCCATATGCTCATAACTCATTATGTATTCTTGAAGGATGTCATGTCTAATACTTCATTTATGATTTGACTTGTTCATAGTACAAACGACATGCTCTTCTCAATTGAGTAGATATAGTTGTTCGAGTCACTCATATTACATCAGCTAAGCTCAATTATTGAGTGGCCATACATGAAGTTATTAAAGAAGCGAATCATTTGATCACTTCTCGAGCTTCATCAACAAAAGGTCTATTCAGAGCTACAACGAGCAAAGCATTTCAATATGAACCTCATGGTTTATACGCAACAATGCTCCTCATTGGATTGAGGAATCAAGTTACCATGCGAGCTACACAAGCTACATTTTTCAAAGGCATCATATGTCTATGAGCAACCTCTTTTTTTGTATTACTCATATCAATTCTTCATTTGTCTCTTGGATTACTCAAGTGGTATTACAAGATATTGTTATTTCCTTAATGGTTCACCTTAGGCCTCAACTAATCATTTCATTATATCTATTGAGGCACAACATGTTTATGAATCATATGTTATGTAACTCACCTACATTGTCACTCAAGGGGAGTATGAAGTAACCTACTTGATTCCATGATAATGGAAATATTGTGCTATCTACCTCAAAAAGAAAAAGTGTGTAGTATTGAGCATTTCTCTTGCAAGTCAACCATGCAAGAAATGAAGGACATCTCAAGCACTCTATTCAAGGTTATAAAGGAATCGGCATCAAAGGAGGCTAGCAAGATCAAAGCTATGAAGAAAGCATAGATGAAGAAGGGAACCTCAATATCCAGCATTGAAGATCATGTTCAAGGAAGACTTGGTATTCAAAGCTCATCGCAAGGCTCATCATCAAGCAAAGACGACTTTAAAGAGAAAGATATCATGAAGAATTATACAACATACAAGCCCAAGGATCGAGATTTGAAAGTTCAAGGCTATTATCGGCAAAGCTCCAAACGATTGAAGCTGCTCTCTCCAAAGACTCAAGTCCAACATCAAGAAGGCATTTTTCATTAAGAGGCATTCATTTGGTAATGTTAGCAATTGGTTTCTCCCCTGATAGTATTCATCTTCTAAGATCCAAGAGCTCTTAAAAACCGGTTAGGATCACTGCTCATACATGTTCTATCTTGGAGATATCCAGTCTTTAGCACTAATTCACTTCTAAGCCTTCTCATAGAGTACATCATATCATAGATAACTCCCGTTGTACATTAAATCTCTATCACACACTTTTGCATCAGAAGAAGATCACATTAGATCACATGTCCATTGATATGTACCGCTTAAAGCTCCACGTTCTCTTTATTGAGTTATGAACACATAGCAAGAATTTGTATTTGGAATTTGGTGCTATTCAAGCACATCAAAACATTGTATTGCGGCCAAGTGCTACCGAAGCACTTCTCAATCATTGAAGAAGGTTGAAAAAAGAAGAATCAAGTGACCGAGGTAAAGACCGTGGACGTCACTACTCAAATCTCCATCATTGAAGAAGTTTGAAGCAAGAAGAATCAAGTGACCGAGGCAAAGACCATGGACGTCACTACATAAGGAGCTGATTATGAAGCTCATCTCTCCATATCAATTGGAAGAAGTACAAAATCAAAAGCAAGAAGAACGAAGTGCATACAATGCACTCAAGTGAAGACTTCCTCACTATAGGAAGATTGAAGAATGTGCATTCAATGCACATAAAGATGAAGAAGAAGACTTCCTTATTAAAGGAAGAAAAGAAGGTGTATTTAACACACCTATACAAAGGTAAAAATATTATTCTACATGGAGAGACAGAAGCACCCTAGATGTAAGTCAATTTGATTTACATTCATATACAAAATACAAGTTGTATGGACTCTCACTTATAAAGAGTCATTCAAAGGCTGCATATCATCATGCACATTATATCCTTTGTAGAAGCAAGTAAAAGCATTTCCAACCATTGTAAAACACATAGTTGAGCCTATTACAAGTGGTGTGAGCACTTGTATCTTCACATAGAAGGTGGAATCAAAATGAAGTTTAATCAAGCTGGGATCTTGATTAAAACTTCATTTCCTTATGTAAAAGAAGACAACTAAATAGTTGAGCACATTATAAATGGTACACAAAGGAGGTGAAACAAAAAATGGAGATTAATCAAGAAGATAGGATCTTGATTAAGAATTCATTACTTTATGTAAAAGAAGCCATCAAACAAGTGAAGGAATAGAATCACTCTAGAGCTAGAGCAATGCTCGCTCCAAGATGAGTGAGGAAAAACCACAACCTCTGAACTTTGCATTTGGACAAAGTTAAGTTGTTATACACAAATGGAAAAAGCCATAGATAAAGCACTTGTAGCTTTGTAACTTGTTTGAAGTTTCCATTATGTATTATGATCAAATGATCATCTTGTGAAATATAGGGCTCATGTATCAAGCTCTTAAAGCATTATGTAATGCTTATGCATTTTTACAAAAACCATACAAAAAGGTTCTTTCAATTGAAGGGGAGATACTCTTGAAGAAAGATGCATCATCAACATGCAACAAAGGCCGCACTCTTGAAGAAAGATTCAACGACAAAGGAAGAAGAAACAGTCAATCTCAAGCTACTCTTGAAGCAAGGATCATGGAGCAAAGGACTACATCAATGGACGACATCAATTCATGAAGGAATCATCAACAACAAGGGGAGCAATAAATCTACTACATGAAGATCAAAGGCAAAGACAACCTCAAAGAGCTTCAAAGACTATAAAGTCACTTCAAAGAAACTAAATGCTATTATTTAAAAGTCAATAGAAAAAGACATCAACAAAAGCTAGTACATGGAGGAAAAATCAACGAGCGTCAAAAATCAAGGACTTCATCAAAGGAGCAATCTATATCATAGGAACATCATCAAAGGATCTATCCACATCAAAGACCAAGAAGGAACATCATCGATCATAAGGAACTACATCAACAAAAGAAGACTTCAAAGAAGATTTCATGGAGGAGCTACTACTTCAACAACAAATGACCACATCAATGCAAAATGATTGGTGTTACACATACAAGGTATCAATCATGAAGCAACTCAATATCTGAAGCAAAAGGTAAAAGGAGAAGGAAACAAAAAATCAAAGAGATTCTAAAGACAAGGCAAGAGAGAGAGGAGACAACATATAAAACAAAGAAGAAGCTGAATTTGAAGATTGAAGGGGAGCTGCTGGAGCATGCAATCTACAAATTCACCCTCATATAGATTCGTATATCATCATAGAATCAAGTTCTTATTTTTGGTCATTTAAAACTTCCATAGGAATGCATACTTAGAAGTCACGAGATTTTAAGGCAAGGCAAACAAGTAAAAAAGATGTTATCAACAGAAAACGTTTTTGTAAGTTTCTATAAAGACTTCCCTGAATCAAGGAAGTCAAGCCTACCTTATTTTTAGGAAACGAAGGAACGGCGAAACACTTCACCGCTTCATGCATCTCTGTATATATATACATCTTTAGATTAATGAAAGTTGGGTGACATAGTACTTCTGTGATATTACGATTATGTCGACCCCTTGTCACTCTCTCTACCTTTGCGTGGAACACTCGTGTGATGCTTTTACTGATCTATCAATATAAATCCGTATACCAACCAACATCTACAGAGAATGAAGTATCATATGCCTGTCTATGTCAGTAATGTGTGTAGATTACCATGTAGTTCACAGATAAGCAGCGAATACACTATGTGAGCACGCGTTGAAATCTCTGTTCTTATCACGTTGAAGCGAACACATTATGTGAGCACGCGTCAACATCTCTGTTCTTATCATGCTGAAGGGACTGCTCATCTAAATTCATGATGGGTATGTCATGAACAACAACAACGCTTCATAATACGTATACATGCGCATAACTCATAATTAATCTGCAGTTCAATCTATAGTTGTACTTATTATACATCATAGCGATGATTGCAGAGAAGCGCAATACCTATACTATGCACACGAACCATATGTAACATTTATATTCTGACGTTCATTTTATTCTGAAGCCACACAATGTCTCTGTACGCATGTCCATAATCTCTGCATAAAATATGCATGTACTTGATTGAATATATATACAGTTTTGGGAGATAGAATATCAAGGCTTCATTGTTGTTGTCGAAGTTCAATGACAGCAGGAACAAAGCCACATATATATATGATGTGTATGACATATGCCCATATGTGCAGATATCGTTGACGATTGTTGTTTCAGGTTGATGGTACAGACATCCGGAAAAATTGGCGTCAGATCCAAATGAAGCAGTTCTCGAATCTCTACAGATATACTTATGTACATAAGCTGCATTGATTGCTTATGTACATGTATGCAATGTCTAGTTGGCAAATATGTACAATCTTTTTAACACTCAAAGTCTGGCGGCATATTATCTCTCAAACATTGTCTTTATGCAAGTTGCATAAACCATTCATTTTATTTTTGTAAAGCGTGGTACCCATTCCAGCTCAAGCTCATTTCCATGAAGAGGATTTTCACATTGAATTTGGCAGCGTTCACATGCGCATTGATTGATTACAAGTGTTTCTGAAATTCTACATGCTTGCATGTACCTTTGGAATACATCATAATGAAGTCTGTTATTAGTCCTATGATCCAACTCGAAGTGAACCATGCTTCTGCTTATGCGCAAATTTTGGAATTAATCCATACCTTACACTCGAATACATGCTTCCGCATTATGATTATTTCCACTCATTCACAATGGTATCAGAGCCACCTGAGAGCATTCATCCAAGCCTTAATCATAGCCACATCCTCGTCAATATTCTCTATTTGGTAACTTTCAGGAAGCAGGAGGTTCTACACATATTGATGGAAAGCATCAATTCAACCTACATAACAATAAGTTTGGAGATATACCTTGAGTCACATCAATGGCTCATTGTGTGTTCAATATACTACATATGATCTACATAGCATCTATTCAAGGAGCACAAATCAATGGTGATTATTACAAGAGGAGTTTGCAACTCGGTATTTTCTACAAAGGGAATTTATGTGCATATCCATATGCTCATAACCCATTATGTATTCTTGAAGGATGTCATGTCTAATACTTCATTTATGATTTGACTTGTTCATAGTACAAACGACATGCTCTTCTCAATTGAGCAGATATAGTTGTTCGAGTCACTCATATTACATCAGCTAAGCTCAATTATTGAGTAGCCATACATGAAGTTATTAAAGAAGCGAATCATTTGATCACTTCTCGAGCTTCATCAACAAAAGTTCTATTCAGAGCTACAACGAGCAAAGCATTTCAATATGAACCTCATGGTTTATATGCAACAATGCTCCTCATTGGATTGAGGAATCAAGTTACCATGCAAGCTACACAAGCTACATTTTTCAAAGGCATCATATGTCTATGAGCAACCTCTTTTTTTGTATTACTCATATCAATTCTTCATTTGTCTCTTGGATTACTCAAGTGGTATTGCAAGATATTGTTATTTCCTTAATGGTTCACCTTAGGCCTCAACTAATCATTTCATTATATCTATTGAGGCACAACATGTTTATGAATCATATGTTATGTAACTCACCTACATTGTCACTCAAGGGGAGTATGAAGTAACCTACTTGATTCCATGATAATGGAAATATTGTGCTATCTACCTCAAAAAGAAAAAGTGTGTAGTATTGAGCACTTCTCTTGCAAGTCAACCATGCAAGAAATGAAGGACATCTCAAGCACTCTATTCAAGGTTATAAAGGAATCGGCATCAAAGGAGGCTAGCAAGATCAAAGCTATGAAGAAAGCATAGATGAAGAAGGGAACCTCAATATCTAGCATTGAAGATCATGTTCAAGGAAGACTTGGTATTCAAAGCTCATCGCAAGGCTCATCGTCAAGCAAAGACGACTTTAAAGAGAAAGATATCATGAAGAATTATACAACATACAAGCCCAAGGATCGAGATTTGAAAGTTCAAGGCTATTATTGGCAAAGCTCCAAACGATTGAAGCTGTTCTCTCCAAAGACTCAAGTCCAACATCAAGAAGGCATTTTTCATTAAGAGGCATTCATTTGGTAATGTATAGCAATTGGTTTCTCCCCTGATATTATTCATCTTCTAAGATCCAAGAGCTCTTAAAAACCGGTTAGGATCACTGCTCATACATGTTCTATCTTGGAGATATCCAGTCTTTAGCACTAATTCACTAAGCCTTCTCATAGAGTACATCATATCATAGATAACTCCCGTTGTACATTAAATCTCTATCACACACTTTTGCATCAGAAGAGGATCACATTAGATCACATGCTCATTGATATGTACCACTTAAAGCTCCACGTTCTCTTTATTGAGTTATGAACACATAACAAGAATTTGTATTTGAAATTTAGTGCTATTCAAGCACATCAAAACATTGTATTGCGGCCAAGTGCTACCGAAGCACTTCTCAATCATTGAAGAAGGTTGAAAAAAGAAGAATCAAGTGACCGAGGTAAAGACCGTGGACGTCACTACTCAAATCTCCATCATTGAAGAAGTTTGAAGCAAGAAGAATCAAGTGACCGAGGCAAAGACCATGGATGTCACTACATAAGGAGCTCATTATGAAGCTCATCTCTCCATATCAATTGGAAGAAGTACAAAATCAAAAGCAAGAAGAAGGAAGTGCATACAATGCACTCAAGTGAAGACTTCCTCACTATAGGAAGATTGAAGAATGTGCATTCAATGCACATAAAGATGAAGAAGAAGACTTCCTTATTAAAGGAAGAAAAGAAGGTGTATTTAACACACCTATACAAAGGTAAAAATATTATTCTACATGGAGAGACAGAAGCACCCTAGATGTAAGTCAATTTGATTTACATTCATATACAAAATACAAGTTGTATGGACTCTCACTTATAAAGAGTCATTCAAAGGCTGAATATCATCATGCACATTATATCCTTTGTAAAAGCAAGTAAAAGCATTTCCAACCATTGTAAAACACATAGTTGAGCCTATTACAAGTGGTGTGAGCACTTGTATCTTCACATAGAAGGTGGAATCAAAATGAAGTTTAATCAAGAAGCTGGGATCTTGATTAAAACTTCATTTCCTTATGTAAAAGAAGACAACTAAATAGTTGAGCACATTATAAATGGTACACAAAGGAGGTGAAACAAAAAATGGAGATTAATCAAGAAGATAGGATCTTGATTAAGACTTCATTACTTTATGTAAAAGAAGCCATCAAACAAGTGAAGGAATAGAATCACTCTAGAGCTAGAGCAATGCTCGCTCCAAGATGAGTGAGGAAAAACCACAACCTCTGAACTTTGCATTTGGACAAAGTTAAGTTGTTATACACAAATGGAAAAAGCCATAGATAAAGCACTTGTAGCTTTGTAACTTGTTTGAAGTTTCCATTATGTATTATGATCAAATGATCATCTTGTGAAATATAGGGCTCATGTATCAAGCTCTTAAAGCATTATGTAATGCTTATGCATTTTTACAAAAACCATACAAAAAGGTTCTTTCAATTGAAGGGGAGATACTCTTGAAGAAAGATGCATCATCAACATGCAACAAAGGCCGCACTCTTGAAGAAAGATTCAACGACAAAGGAAGAAGAAACAGTCAATCTCAAGCTACTCTTGAAGCAAGGATCATGGAGCAAAGGACTACATCAATGGACGACATCAATTCATGAAGGAATCATCAACAACAAGGGGAGGAATAAATCTACTACATGAAGATCAAAGGCAAAGACAACCTCAAAGAGCTTCAAAGACTATAAAGTCACTTCAAAGAAACAAAATGCTATTATTTAAAAGTCAATAGAAAAAGACATCAACAAAAGCTATTACATGGAGGAAAAATCAACGAGCGTCAAAAATCAAGGACTTCATCAAAGGAGCAATCTATATCATAGGAACATCATCAAAGGATCTATCCACATCAAAGACCAAGAAGGAACATCATCGATCATAAGGAACTACATCAACAAAAGAAGACTTCAAAGAAGATTTCATGGAGGAGCTACTACTTCAACAACAAATGACCACATCAATGAAAAATGATTGGTGTTACACATACAAGGTATCAATCATGAAGCAACTCAATATCTGAAGCAAAAGGTAAAAGGAGAAGGAAACTGTTGAGAGCAGTATGGGCACCCAAGGACTGACTAGACAAGGAAGCCAACGGAGAGAGTCAGAACAAGGTGAAGGAGTAAGTAGACAAAGCAGTCGACGCAAATCTGGCAGATAGGCCCTTCAATTTTTCCAAATCTACATCTTTTAACAGTGATTCTTATCACTAATAATCATTGTAAATACCATTTCATATTTTTGTAGCTCCATTTTGTGCAAGCCAAGGAGTCCTTGAGCTTGAGGAGCCTTAGAAGTACCTACATATCAATTTTCATATTTTTTAGACTCCGTTTAAGCCCTCAAATTGGCCTTGGAACCTAATTTTTAACTAGGCCGGACACTAGGTCTGGACAGGGCCAAAACCTAGTCAAAAACTATAAAAAGAGCTAGAGAGCTCATTTTTGAGGCTAGATTGTAATTGAAACGAACTTGTAAGAGCATTTTGAAAGTAATCTAAAAGCTCTATTGATTCTCACTCTTTGTCTTGCTGTGTGTGCGCGTGTGTGTGTATGTGTGTGCATGCTAGTGTGCTTCTCACTCACTCACTTGTGCCGCCACTTGCTCAAGGTCTTCATACCATCCTCACGTCTTCCCGGATTGACATTAAAGGAGGTGCTACTCATCATTGAGCTACACCAAATTTTGGCGCCGTTGCCGGGGAACGAGCTTTGAGGACGAGCGTGTGATGGTAAGACGTAGAGTTGACGCGTTGGAGTTGTAGGTATTTTCTTCACTCTCATCGATTTTCTTTTACTTTCTTTACCATCTTCATTTCCATCATCATCATCACCAACTCCCACCTCCATCTCCATCATCGCGAAAATTTCAGTTTTTTGACTATATCCCCACCTCCACCTCATTTCCCTCATTTCACTTGTGAGAGAGAGCGAGAGAGCGAAATTGCATGTGCTGGTTTTGCATGTTTCTTGAGCTATCTTGCAGGTACAGGTCACATCACCATCTCCAGCTTTCCGCGCAGGTACGGAACTCGACGAAACTGTCTCGCAGTCGCCGCCTTCTGTCCATCGCGATTGACAGAAATTTTCACTTGTTGGTAAATCTGAGTGCACCACAATGGACTAGAGACCCTGCACACCACATTCCCACTAAAATTTTTGAAAATCTTGCAAAATTTCAGTCCATTGCGATTGACAGCCCTGTCCATCGCGATTGACAGCTCTGTCCATCGCGATTGACTGCCAGTCCATCGCGACCGACTGCCTGTCCATCGCGATTGACTGAACCCCTTGTCCATCGCAATTGACTGAAGTCTTTGTCCATCGCGATTGACTGCCTGTCCATCGCGATTGACTCAACCCCCTGTCCATCGCGATTGACTGAAGTCTCTGTCCATCGCGATTGACTGCCTGTTCATCGCGATTGACTCAACCCCCTGTCCATCGCGATTGACTGAAGTCTCTGTCCATCGCGATTGACTGCTTGTCCATCGCGATTGACTCAACCCCCTGTCCATCGCGATTGACTGAAGTCTCTGTCCATCGCGATTGACTGCCTGTCCATCGCGATTGATTGAATTGGGTGTCCATCGCGATTGACTGAACTCTCTGTCCATCGCGATTGACAGCCCTATCCATCGCGATTGACAGCCAATTTTAGCCAAATTTTTTAGGGTTTGTTAATTGAAAAGTTGGGCTAATTTTGGGCACAAATATTATGCTCTTGAGCACATGGGGAAGCCTTAGGAAAACAACTTGGGGAAAACCTGTTGCACAGTGATCCTGTTTGAACCCTGTTGTAACCCTAGAACCCTGAACGGTCACAACTTTTTCATACGAGATCCATTTTTTGAGCTCTAGGGCTTGTTGGAAAGCTCTAGGGTATTTTGAAGTTGACCATACCCAGGGGGATCAAAGTCAGGGGTCCTTAGGATTGTTTTCTTGAAAATCACTATGCAAGTTTGTGTTTGTGCTACATGAATGAAAATAATAGGTTCTGTCTTTGGAATGAAAATTTCAAAGCTAACTTTGAAACTCTTACAGAGCATCGAGAGGCGTTCTAAGCAAGTGTAAGTGCGAGCTTGGGAACACATTTCCTGGGCACTCAAGGGCAACCGAGCAGGAAACAAAAGGTTGGACACTTTTAACCCCTCTGTCAATTCATAGCTTAGGCTAAGAACGACGAGAGGTAGGAGTAAGTCAGAGCGACGGTAGGCAGTTATCAAGTTGAAGACTACCTAAAAACTCAAGTTCAAGCTAAAAATTTAATCTCTGTACTATCGATAACATAAAGGAAAAGAACCTAACGTGGAACGATCAATTGCAAGTGCGAAACAACATTCAAACATTCCTGACGACGTGATATCAGACAAGAACTCAAACCATTAAAATGACTAAAAAGAATCAAGTGACTGGTACCAATTAATCGGCAACGAGGTTGTACTCTGGAAAAAAAAATTTGGGCTAATCAGTTAGGCATATGAACCTTCGATCAGGACGACACCTAGCAAGAGAGAGACAAAGTCTTAGGTCTTCAGAGGCTAGTGTCAATCACACTGCAAGGTCTTGGGCCCAGCAGTTGAGCCACCACTCATACTACCCTAGCTCTGAGACCAGTGAGTCAGAGATGTCTCAAGGCTTGGACAGACCTACGGGAAGTTCAGGAGTGCCCTACCTGTACAGGGTAGAAGGCCCTTACAAAACGCAGCTGGAGTACCTTAGGACCAACCGATTAGGTGCTAGCATCTATGAGGACGGCTTAGGAAGATCTGTGGTCCAGATTAAAAACCCTGATCAATCCATTGGACTAGAACACCCAGCTGTCAAGTTTGAAAATGGTGCATACCTGGACAAAGAAGGAACTATATATGTAGTCACTAGTCACCCTGATAGGACCGATGACTTTGGGAATGTAATCTCAGAAGCAGACTTAGGTGACTTGGAACAAGGGAACATGGGTGCGGAACCTAGAACCCCTCGAGGTAAATCAGTTCTCACTAGGATTATCACGCCTGAATGGGTCCCCCAAGACAACAAGAGCATAGAGTTGCTCCTCAATCGAGAAACTGATGAAGCCTTTTGGAGGTATAAGTCTAATCAGCCAACAGACATAGGAAATATCATGGTCTATGAGTTTAAGGATCCGGATAGCCCAGGCAGAGTGACCTACTTAGATCATGCTTCAGAACGGATCTTTGTGGTGACAGAAAATGATAGGCATGCTTACACTTGGAAGGGTGAATTTATTTTCCCTCAACCAAGATCAAATGTATCCTATGGTCACCCTGGGGCTGGAACTTCCCAAGCTCATGGTACGCAAAGAGACAGAAGTAGAGATAGACCAGAAGTAAGTTTTGCCAACCCAGTGGGTAGAGAAAGAACGAGAACAGAGACGAATAGGGTAGAACCTGAGATGCATAGAGCCCACAGGAACCAAAGAAATGTAGATGGATTCCCTCTGCCGAGGCCTAGAGAGCACACAAGAACTTTGAGACCCACCCAGCTAGTTAAGTCCATGAAGAATTACTTTGACGGCACAGGAGACCCCTATGATCATGTGGCGGAGTTCAAGCAAGTCTTGAGAGCTGAACAAGTGGAAGATCTGTTCACGCAGTACAATGCCTTCGGTGTAACCCTTAGGAACACAGCACTTACATGGTTTCAGCCATTAGATGAGCGTCAGTTCAGGAGCATAGACCAACTCCTAGAGGCATTCATTGTAGAGTTCTCGAAGAGCGGCATAAGACACAATACCTCCTCATTGATTCACAGCTTCAAACAGACCCCCCAAGAGACTGTCAGGTTGGCCGGAAGAAGATTTAGACAATATCTTGAAAGGTGCCCTATTTCGGAACTACCCACATCTGCTAAACAAGTAGCCTTATTCCTTGATGGATTGCTGAGTACGAAATTGAGATCCTATGTGTATCTGAAAGACCCTAGGACTATAGAAGAGTGTGTACGTATGTGCATTGACATTGAAGATAACCTAGGAGAAGAACTAGAGCTTTCCAAAATCTACAAAGATTCAGATAGTGCATCTAGTCACTCTTCCACGCAGTCCACATCAATTGAGGAACTTGCCGAAAAAGTAGCTCAGAAATTAGGTGTAACTAGCAAACAAATCCCAAGGTTTGCCCCTGTGAAAAGATGCTATACATGCGGTGGTGACCATATGGCGAATGTCTGCCCTATTATGGCTCAACCCCAAGTAAACCCTAGTAGCCAGTACTGCACCATAGAACGGAGATACACCAATCACACCGCACAAGATTGCCCATACAACAAGCAGGCAGTTAGGCAACCCTATCCGCAGCCCTACCAACAAGGCCGATACCAGAACCAAAATCCACCACCACAATATGCTAGACCCCAACAAACCTATCAGCAACCATATCAGGCCCAACAGAGACCCCAACCGGTGCTAGCTCAACAGCCTCCAAACCCCGCTAACGTGATTCCAGTAAAGTATGCTGTGGCAGAAGAAAACCTGAATAGGGCCATAGTACCAGTAACCCCATTGATCTCAGAAAGTGACCCGAGTGACCATAGCTTTGATTCTACACATGTCGATAGTCCCCAGGCTTACTACATGCAGTCTCCAGAACATGGTGAGTCCTACTATAGTGAAGAACCGAGTGAACCTAGTTGGGAGTCGGATTACACGAACGTCATGTATGCAAACCCCAACCCTAGGCCTCAACCTAGGCAGGTACGACCACCCTTTCCTAGAGGACCATGCTACCGATGTCAGGGGGATCACTTCATTCGTGATTGTCCCTTACCTCCACCTACACAAAATCAGTCCATGACGATCCAAGGCTTTTGCCAAGATTGTGGAAAAGAGCATCTTTTACGAGATTGCCCAAAGAACCCCAATAATATGCCAAAAATCACTCCTATCAATGTGATTGGTTTGGTTGTAGGCTCCTCAGGAAGCGTCACTTCCACTACACCAGTGCAGGTAGTCACTAGAGCTCAGGCATTGCAGCAAAACCAAGAGGCAAGCCAGGAAAAGGGCCCAGAGGCTAGTGAAACCGAGAGCGTGACAAAGAAAAGGACTAGAGCGTGGAAAGATAATCGAGAAAGAATGAAAAGACAATGGGCTAAAAAGATGAGTGAGCTTGAGGAAAGCATAAGAGAAACCAAAGCGAGGATAACTGAACTCACAGCTCCAACTCCCTCTCACATTACCCCGCCTCCACCACTCCCATCTCCATCCAACTCACCACCTTCCCCACCGCCTCATCAAATCCCACCACCCCCTATAGTAGGATCAGTCCTAGCTGACCCCACTCTTGAAGACCTAAATATGATGCTGAAAGCATATCAGGCCAGAATCCAAGAAGGGCCAACCATAACCGATCATGAAAAATGCTACCCTAGAGCCGAGCTAGAGCTTGAACGAACTAAGATTTGTGCCAAAATGGTGGAATTGGCTCAGACCATGTTTGAGGCCAGCCGCCTATTTAACATTTCTAGTTCAGCTAAGACGCAGTTACACTTTGATGGACTGCTAGAAAGAATAGAGAAGCTGATTGCACAATCAGAGAAGGAAACTGCCCCTCAAAGAAAGGATAGGGCAAGAGAACGGATAAGCCAGCCTCTTTAGGAAGCCCACGCGCCTCCTCAAGAAGCCTATCTTCCTCCTCAAAAGGCGGATGGGCCTCCCCCGAAAGCTTATGTACCTCCACAGGTGACCCACATTCCTTCTCAGAGAGCGTATGAGCCTGTTCGGAAAAGTAATAGAATGAGTAATCCTCCCCAAGAAGCTTGTGCTCCAGCCATCTATGGGAACGAGGAGAGAGCCAACGATAGAATAAGCCCTCCTTCCCAGGTTGCATATGCGCCTAATTCTACGGAGCCAGACACTTCTTCTTCTATGAATCGGTTTGCACCAGACTTCCTACGAGAGATTCAAGAAGATAAATGGGATAACGAAAGTGAAGTCGCCCCTCCTTTTGAACTTGTGGATGATGCACACGATCAATTCCCACAAGACATCCCATCTATTTACGGGGAACATGAGAGTGCTCAGTCTCACGAAGGATTGGACTTTGAGTCTAATTCCATACAAGAGCTACCCCACTTCACAGGCCCATGGGAAGCAAAGTCCACATGTATGAGAGCACCCACAGTAGGGGTAAGGAACGATGACTCAGTCATATCAAGGAACACGGAGGTAGTAAAGAACACCAAGGTGCAGCGCAATCCCACTTTGAAAGAACTGCCTAAGGATAGACCGGAAGCGCGAAAATATGTAGCTAGTCAAGTAACTGAAATTGCAAAACCACGTTCCCGGGTAGGATCCCATAGGACAGTGCCAGAAATTCCCTTGGATAAGATAGGAGATATGTGTGAAGGTGAAGAAGGGAACACCTATCTTCCCATTACCTACCAGGACTACACCACTAAGGCAATTTTGGACTCAGGTGCAGGAGTTGCAATTGCCACCACTTCCCTTTGGAAGCGTTGGGGCAAGCCGGCACTCAGGCCAACGAGAATGAAATTGCAAATGGCCGATGGTCACATAGAGAGACCCCTAGGATTGCTAGAAGGAATAACTCTCACCACTTGTGGTGTCGAGTTTGAGCATAGTTTTGCTATATGTGACTTCAGCAAAAATCATGCCTATGAGATGATTTTGGGAAGACCATTTATGCGACAGTTGCAAGTGGTACAGGATTGGGGGACCAATTCCTTGTACCTGCAACACTTGGGTGTTACAACCAAAGTCAATCTCAAGGATTATTCTCATAGAGATGTCCCTCCTATCCAGTGGAATCCCATCCATAGAGCCAAAGATGATACGGAATCTGTGCATTCCATAGAATCTGGATCCTCATGGATGCATGAAGACACTCACTTATGGATGTGCAAGGTAGCAGTAGAAGAAGAGAAGAGAGAGAAAGCCAGAGAGGTAGGTGCGAAAGAAACCCATAGATCAATCCAAGACCCAGCCTATGCACCTGTAGTTTTTCCAGACGAGGAATTTGAACCCCATGGCTGGGCAGAAATTTTAGCAACCATGGACGTAGCCATCAACGAAGAACAATGGACACCTCACTGTGATGAGGATGGCTATGATATTTCAGTCTTCTCCATAGAGCCAATCATGGGAGAGGCAGTTCTAGAAGAATGCGAACCTAGCCCTGATGCATTTGAGGATGCAAGTGACTCCGATCTAGAGTCAATCATTATGGACCCACCATTTGCATCAGATGAAGAATACTTCCATGAAGTAGAATTTCAAACCCAGAGGCATGGAGAGCTGACAAATGACGTAAGATTAGCAACACATGTGAGCCCGAAGGAAGAAGGGAAGAAACGAAAGAAGAGAGAAGCCTCACCAGAAGAGGAAGAATCTTTGTTTGAAGTCCCCGAAAATTTTAAGAAGTATGAGATAGATGATAGGAGAGTCATGATAAGAATGCCTAAACGAGAGGCACAAGCAGGAGAGGCCTATGATAACAAAGAAACTACAAAGAAAATTTTAGTGGCCCTAGAAGAAGGAGAGGAGAGATGTACGTACATAGGTCATGACCTAACAGCGGAAGAAGAGCACGAATTGATTGCCTTGCTAAGAGAATACAGAGATGTATTCGCTTGGAGTTACAAGGACTTGAAAGGTGTTGACCCTGACATATGCTCACACACTATCCCCATGACCTCAGATGCCAAACCCTCTAAGCAAAAGCCCTATACTTATAACGATAATTACGCTGCTAAGATCAAAGAAGAGATAGATAGATTGGTCGAAGCTGGATTTATCTATGAAATTGAGCACACTGAATGGGTATCCCCCATCGTAGTGGTGCCCAAGAAGAATGGCAAGCTGCGTGTGTGCATTAACTTGAAAAAGGTTAATGCCACCACAATTCGAGATAACTATCCGCTTCCCATCACAGAGCATCTCTTAGAAAGAGTGGCAGGCAAGGAAGTGTACAGCTTCCTTGATGGATTTTCGGCCTACAATCAAGTGGCCATAGCTCCAGAGGATCAGCATAAGACAGCCTTTGCCACGGAATGGGGCATTTTTGCTTTTAGAGTAATGCCATTTGGGCTTACCAATGCACCAGCTACCTTCCAGAGGCTGATGTGCCATGTGTTTAAGGAGTTCCTGAGGAAGAGTTTAGAAGTCTATGTTGATGATCTTTGTGCTCATTCCAATGTTAGACAAACCCATATTCCTGAACTCAGACAAATCTTTGACAAATGTAGAGAATATCAAGTTTGCCTGAACCCGGAAAAGTGCGTTTTTATGGTCAGGCAAGGCAAGATTCTAGGACACATAGTGTCAAAGAATGGCATATCTACCGACGAAGAAAAAGTGAGAGCCATAGCAGAGCTACCTAGGCCAAAGAATGTCAAGGAAGTACAAGCTTTCATGGGGCATTGTGGTTATTATCGACGATTTATACACATGTATGCTGTCATTGCAAAGCCCATGTACGGACTTCTGACAAACTTTGAGTGGACGGATGAATGTGAGAATTCCTTCCAAGAGCTTAAACGAAGATTATGTTCAGCACCAATCTTGACCACACCAGATTGGAATAAGCCATTCCATGTTCATGTGGATGCATCCAATTATGCTATTGGATGTGTGCTCGCACAACCTACTGGCGAAGGTAATATGGATCTTCCAATTGCCTATGCCAGTAGACAATTGAATGCGGCTGAACGGAATTACACCACTACAGAGCGCGAAGGATTAGGCATGGTATATGCAGTCAAGAAATTTAGACACTATTTGCTTGCAAATAAGTTTAAATTTTTTACTGATCATCAGGCATTGTTATATCTTGTAAACAAGCCATGCAATACAGGAAGATTAGTAAGATGGTTTCTCTTGCTAATGGAATATGATTTTGAGGTTGTGGTAAGAAAGGGTAGGACTCACTTGAGAGCAGATCACCTCTCTAGGCTCACATCAGGAGAAGCCCCACAAGGAGTGTCAGATGACCTTCCTGATGCTTACTTGTTTAAATTGGAAGTTGTACCGCAGTGGGCTAAGCCATTGGTACCAGTATTGACATACGGGCCTAACCATCCAGTGGTAAACACACGGAATAGAGAGATTGTAAAAGCCCAAAAGTACCATATCATGGCAGGAAGCATGTACAAGCACACAGATCAAGGGATCTTGGCTTGTTGCGTAGAAGAGGATGAGTACGCTAAATGGTTGCAATTAGCACATGTAGGTGCGTTAGAGCAACACCATTCAAAGCAACGAACGTTGCAGACTCTAAAGAGATTCGGAGTGCATTGGCCAACTATGGAAGCGGATGTCCAAAAGTTGTGCAAGGAATGCCCAATCTGTTGCACTAAACCACCTGTGGAACATGCCACTCTCTATCAAGTATCCATTGTGCCAGATTGGAGTGAGCCTCTAGTATCATTCTTGAGGACAAACACATTCCCTCCAGACATGACTCTAGCTAGAAAAAGGAGTTTGGAACAAGAAGCCCAGGATTATTCACTCGTTGGTGATAATCTATACAAGCGCGGTAAGGATGGTTACCTGAGACTGTGTCCATGAAAGTGAGTATCTTAAGATCTTAGAAACTGCTCACCAAGGTGTAGCAGGAGGACACTTTGGACCGGATCGGGTGATCAAGGCAATCCTATTTGCGGGCTTTTGGTGGCCTACCCTTCACATGGATGCACATACCTATGTGAAACGGTGTGATGTCTGTCAGAGGACTCAGTATCCCATACGCAAAGATGAGATGCCACTGAAACCTATGATGGGTGGACGTGCATTCTCTAAGTGGGGAATAGACTTCGTAGGTCCTATTAATCCCCCAGCTAAGGGTTCTCATGCGAAATACATCATTGTTGCGACAGATTATCTCACCAAGTGGGTAGAGGTAAAGGCTACGACAAAGAACGATGCTCAAACAACTGCCAAATTCTTGTTTGAGAATGTATTCACGAGATACGGGCTACCTATAGAGCTTGTAAGTGATAGAGGCACTCATTTCTTGAACGAAGTGATTGAAAATCTACTCCAAGAATTCTTGGTAATACACAAGAAGTCTGCCCCTTATCACCCTCAAGCTAATGGACAAGCTGAGAGCACTAATAAGATTTTATGCAATGTACTGACGAAATTAGTGAACACTAAACGCTCTGATTGGGACAAACAGCTACACCATGCTGTTTGGGCATACCGAGTGGCCTACAAAACGGTACTCCAAGCCACTCCCTTTCAGATGGTATTTGGCCAAAATGCTGTGCTACCCTTGGACTTCCTGATCCCTACATTGAGAGTAGCACAAGAGCACGAATGGACAGGTCATGAGCTTTCCTCTAGGATCTTTGACCTTGAACGATTAGGAGAAACAAGACTGAGAGCCGCTGCTGGAATATATGCAGCTAAAAAGAGGCAGAAGGCATACTTCGATGCCCATGTGAAGGATAAAGGCTTGAAAGCCGGAGATCTAGTCCTAGTCTATACACTGAAACAACACGCGAGGAAGCTAGAAAAGAGAGGCTACGGACCTATGATTATCAATAGGATCTCCATGAGTGGAGCAGTACAATTAGCCACATTAGAGGGCGATGTTCTCCCTAACTATATTAGCGGATGCAGAGTCAAGTTGTATCAGGAACCCCTCACGGAGGAAATGCTCAACCGACTCAACACTGCTAAGAAACGCAAAGAGGAAGGGAAGCGAATTAGAGAAGAAGCTCAAGCAGAAGCTTTAGAACGCATCAGAAGGATGAAATTACGAAGGCAAGGTAGAGAGCAGCCTAGGACAAATGACTATGCAGATCAAGGATATCATATGGCAATGTGTGAAGTCGCAGGAACCAGCTCACCTAGGATAACTGATCGACGTCCTTTCGTAACCCTAGATATAGGACAAGAAAAGAGTGCAAGGACTGTAAAAGCCTTGATTGACTCAGGTGCAGCCACTAGTGCTGTTAGAGTGTCTTACTGTCAAGAGTTACAGTTAACTGTCAATCCTGTGGAAGCATATCTCATAGGATTGGGAGGTGTGGAAACCCCTTGCATGGGCGAGGTGGAACTTCCCCTCTACATTCATGATGAGGCAATGACAGTTAAAGCACTAGTGTGTCAAGATGAGGATCTCACTGAACCTCTTGTCTTGGGTCAAGACTGGATCTATGACCAAGCAGTCAACTTAAACCTAAGAAGTGGACTTCTTCAGGTATGGGTCAATCATAGTCGAATTACAATAGAGTTGGATAAGGGAGCACTCAAGGAACTAGAAAAGGCACAGACTCCTGGTCCCTCCAGGGGTGCACATGAAGTTGACCATGCTGTTCTTGTCCAAAACTATGTGTTGCAGAGGAATGATATTCGCAAAAAAGGAGTCAGGGATGCAAAGGAATTCCCTTCTTTTCCAAAGGCCAGAAGGAGGCAACAACCAAAGGTGGAGCAAAGGCAGAAGAAGCAGAGTACTACCTATGCCGGACATCAAAAGAACCTGCACAGCAGAATGTCTCAACAAGTGAACCAAGTGTGGGTGCAAAAAGGCGAACACCCGGTTGCACCCACGCCAACCGCACGGGCAAAGCCTCTTATTAGTAACCAACAACACGTCACTAATAAGAAGTCTTTCGGAAATTCTTCTGCTAACGTGAAATCTATTTGGGTGCCCAAAAGGTCGATGAAGGCTAGCCCACAATCAAGACAAATTTGGGTGCCTAAGGCTTGTTTGCGGGCTCAGATAGCTACACCAAGAACACACCCTACACAGCATGATCCATTCACTCGCACAGCCTACATCCACTCATTTTCAACACCAAGGCACATGAACACGAACAGAATCAGTTGTAAATGGGCCCCTAAAAGGCCTCAGGTTAAAGCTGACACACCTATAAAGCTCTCGAGAATCTCTACGGAACCACGAGTAAAACCCATCCACTGCATTTGGCAGCCCAAGACTTGTAACAAACCCCCTGACCCTATTGTAAATCCATGACCACCTACTAACCGCTTCACATCATTTCGCTTAGCTCTTAGGTCTACCTAACTCCTAACTACACACACCAGCACCGAGCACTTATTCACTCCTAACCACTCCAGAACTTTAAGTTAATATTGTAACAAGGGACACCATGTCATTTTTGTGTCCATTGCAATGTTAATGTTTATTCATATATTCTCAGAGAATCAGCTGCGACATTTTCAACATGGCGGAGGCAGCAGGAACTAGCTCTCACACAGAAACAAACCCGCAAGTGGTGGACTTGGACAGTTTACCCGTTTTGCCTGAGACAGTTGAAAGACCAGAAGAATTGCAGGCCGTCAAAATCATACCTATTGCGGACCCTCCGCGTGGCCACACCATGCCCGTGGGAAAGACTTCACATTGGTTTACCGAGGTAGCAGGACCTTTGGGGGAAGGAACGTATCTATGGGAATCAGAGTTGGACTACAATGGAAAGCAAGGCAGATACCATTTCTTTACAAGAGAATTTGAGAAGTTACAAAATGCGGAAGGTCTACGTCCGATATGGGAAAAAGCCGGATTGAGTGCCTATTTCAGTGCCCGACTCCCAAAACCTGACTTCATGCGATGCTACTATCTCATCAACACCTTGACTCCAAATCCGAACCCAAAAGGTGCAAGCTCATTTGTGATTCCATCTCTGACAAAGGGGAATGAGCTCAAGAGGTTTAGGCTATCAAACAATTTGGTGAGAGAAGCTCTGGATATGCGCGGAATGCATATTCCTACAGAAAAGGAAACCCTAGTACCGGATTACATGAAGAATCGAGGTCTCACCAAACTCAAGGACATGGTATCCATGACGCCTAATATTGCAATACACCTTCGCATGTGCATGCAACACTTTGCTTTCCCGGCGCAGGATAGATTCACCATGCCGCACAAAAAGATTTGGTTTAGCCTGTATCTGGCAGAGACACAGAGCCTCACCATCAACCTACCCCACTGGATAATTGATCAGATACACTTAGCTCACAAACGCTGGCCGCGGAAACAGGTTTTATATGGTTGCTGTGCTCTGACAAGAATCATTTATAGGTGTTTGGCTTATGACATTCCAATCCAACGAGCCCTGATGTGGAATCGGGTAGAGCAGTTTCGAGGCAGGACATCCACTGGACCCCCTTCTAAGAAGATGAGAGGCACGGTCCAAGTCCCATGTGCTCAACCACGTGGAGCCACCCTAACACCAGACGTCACCCCGCCACCCCGAAGAGTCCGACCATTCACACTCCGACTTCCAAGACGCAGCACCGATGGTTCCACTTTGATATTCCCTCCCATCCCAACGGATCTCGAATTTCCTAGTGGTGCACCTTTGGAAGAACTCACTAATGAAGACTTCGAACAACTATTACAAGATGTAGAGCTGGAGGCGGAAGAGGCACAACAAGCGGAGAATGTACAATCGCAGGCCACAACCTCCCAAGCACCTGTCACACCTGTTGAAGTGGATGCAGAAGATGACGGAGATGAAGAACAGGAGGATGATGAGGAGGAGTATGATCAAGAGCACCAAGAGGAGCAACAAGAAGTGCCAGAACTTGTAGGTGCACCTGCATATACAGCTCAACTACGAAGGCTATACGACACTATCAAAGCAGTACAAGAAAGGCATCAACTCTCTCTGGTATCAGGTCAAGCTTTGATGCAAGAAATGCTATCAGATGAAGGGGTGGACCAACACTTCATTGACACCCTCAAATTAGTGTCAGACTCTTTAGGAGTTCCAGAGGCTGTCCACACCGCAGTCCGCCAGTCCGTAAGGTATGACAAACGCAGAGTGGACACGTTACCACGCGCAGGTAAGACTATCAGGATACCCGTCACAGAACCAGAAGTACCCATTGAGACCACAGCCACCCCCATAACCACCACTGACCTCTCCGCTGAAACCTTCGTTCAGACATCACCCATCTCACCCCAGCATTCTCCATCACCACTTTCTCCACCCCCACCACCACCTCCCACCTTGGAAGAAACGACAGTCATCACCTCTACCTTCACTTATAACCCATCCTCATTCACATCATTCTCATTTCGAGAACCCACCTCACAAGACACCCTCTTCTCCTTCGTCACCAATCCCTTGTACACTTCGTCCCGTCTATCCTCTGAACCCATGACTGGCCATCCCATAATTACAAGTGTAGTTGGAAACCCAGCACCCACAAAAGGAACCCTGTGTTTCCCGACCTATCCCCCAATACGAGTACCTCCATTCCATGACCCTCACTTCCCAGCTGGCCCCTACACCTCTTTCAACCGGACCTCACCACCCCAATACCCGTCCTTTGTGGAGCAGTTCTTCCGCTCTCCAATGTTTCAAAGGCACCTTTCCCCGATGTTCGCAACGACATCAATTTACACGAACACCACACTCACCTCACCTACCATACCCACCTACATGGTAGCCCCTATACACACCACTCTGTCTGACCCGATGGACATTTCACCCACCACAGCACCTCTCCCCACGACTTCCCCACCTTCCCCTCCCTTGCCCCCCACCTCACCACTCACATCATTGGCACACACAGCATTCACTACCCCCCTACCCAATCCCACCTCCTCTGCATTTCAAACTTTTCCCCTTGCATCTCATAATGTAGATAGCACGTTCAACACATTACTTCAGTGTGCACATCAGCTACAACAAGACTACCATCAATTGGAAGAACGCACTGCTGCCCTCCAGGCAGAATCTCATCGTCTCCAAGCTAGAGTCACCACTCTTGAAGCTGACTACCTGACGCTCCTAGATGAGCATACCACACTACAGCAGGCTCACTCCGAATTGGAATCAAAGGCATCAACTGTAGATGACCAAGCAGTCAAGGAACTAGAAACAGTGCTTCAAGCGCAAATGATATCTAACGCTACACTCAGATGCAACATTGGGCTACTAAGAAAGCATATGGCAGCAGCATTAGAAGAGAACAAACGACTTCAACAACAAAACCAAGATAACTTTGAAGCGGCTATGGAAGGAACCGTAGGAGCAACCATTAGCCCTACCAGATATAGAGCAGTTCCATCAGAAGACATCCGCATCCTACTTGAGGAGCATGCAAATTTCCTGGAGTCATATGAAAAACTAGAGACTGAATGTGCCGATCTAAAGAAACAGTTAGCCAGTGTACCCACTGCTCAACAGGAGCCGGTAATCTTGCAACAATCTACAGAAGAAATGGAGACCCTTCGGAAACAGGTGGCAGAACTCCAAGCACGCCTCTTACCATATGAACGACCACCCTCGCCCATTGAAGAACCAGAACCTGAAACAGTAGTGGAAATCCCCGTCGAGGACAGCTACGAAGAGCCATACGAGCCTATGCCGACGCCTGGTGGTCGAACTACAGAAGAAGGACAAGACACGTTAGAAATTCAAGTTCCGGATTGGGTCAGAAGGGTCGAGAAAGTGGGTAAGACACATGATGATCGTGTGGCCGTGCAAATGCAATCTCTCACGAATCTGGAAGAAACGGTCCTTCGGTCTTCCTACTTTCAACAATTATCCCATCAACGGTTAATCACAACATCAGAATCGCAATACATGCCTTATTTTGTCTTACTACATGATTATAATGCAGAAGTCAAAAGACATACAGGGAAGGAGCCCACATTCGCTACTCAATTTGAGATAGGGGATTTACCGACCGATGCACGTGCTGGCTCGATTTTCCAACCTAATTGGCGTGCACGTTTACTCACCGATTACCCAGAGATGATGAGTACCTGGGCTACCATGCCACTCTATATCAAGTATAATCCATGCTATTGTCCAGTGGTACGTCGCAGATCCTGGCAAGCATTTGCAATCAAGGTACGCAACAATAAAGAGTGCTCGGCTTGGGTTAACTATCCATATTTTGCTCCACCTCAAGGACCTCCAACCGTAGCCTACATGATATCAACCATTCGGCACTGGTCCGCACGCCTAAATAATGTACCGGATATAGCAGCGAAAATGTGTATGAAGATATTCGAGCTCATGACCATTGTCTTCAAAACCTTTCGGAATGTCCAAGCTCCATACATCTCTGCCCCTGGATTCGCTCAAGGCAACAAGGATCTAGTCTACGACATGAGCCAAACCCCCTCGGTCACTATCATCTTTGCTTGGCATGCACGAATAAAGTACTTGCCCGCATGCTTCAAGCAGACATTTGAGGAAATGTTCTCTACGGGATTCTGGGAATACAATTCCGAAATTTTCATTCCCAGACCCACACATTTGCTACATCTATTCGCAGTAGAACAAGCGATCCATGCAGATCAGTTACGTCTGCCACATCCGGACATTCCAGGACCAATCGATTGGGATCGTATGATGACAGATTTGGCCAGAGGACTACGCTTACAAGAACATCAGCTTGCCACTCAGGTTGTGGAATATTACATCCAACACTCCCAGCAACAAGGGTCTGTCAGGGACGACAGACGCGAGAGAGGGGGGGTGTTGAGAGCAGTATGGGCACCCAAGGACTAACTAGACAAGGAAGCCAACGGAGAGAGTCAGAACAAGGTGAAGGAGTAAGTAGACAAAGCAGTCGACGCAAATCTGGCAGATAGGCCCTTCAATTTTTCCAAATCTACATCTTTTAACAGTGATTCTTATCACTAATAATCATTGTAAATACCATTTCATATTTTTGTAGCTCCATTTTGTGCAAGCCAAGGAGTCCTTGAGCTTGAGGAGCCTTAGAAGTACCTACATATCAATTTTCATATTTTTTAGACTCCGTTTAAGCCCTCAAATTGGCCCTGGAACCTAATTTTTAACTAGGCCGGACACTAGGTCTGGACAGGGCCAAAACCTAGTCAAAAACTATAAAAAGAGCTAGAGAGCTCATTTTTGAGGCTAGATTGTAATTGAAACGAACTTGTAAGAGCATTTTGAAAGTAATCTAAAAGCTCTATTGATTCTCACTCTTTGTCTTGCTGTGTGTGCGCGTGTGTGTGTATGTGTGTGCATGCTAGTGTGCTTCTCACTCACTCACTTGTGCCGCCACTTGCTCAAGGTCTTCATACCATCCTCACGTCTTCCCGGATTGACATTAAAGGAGGTGCTACTCATCATTGAGCTACAGAAACAAAAAATCAAAGAGATTCTAAAGACAAGGCAAGAGAGAGAGGAGACAACATATAAAACAAAGAAGAAGCTGAATTTGAAGATTGAAGGGGAGCTGTTGGAGCATGCAATCTACAAATTCACCCTCATATAGATTCGTATATCATCATAGAATCAAGTTCTTATTTTTGGTCATTTAAAACTTCCATAGGAATGCATACTTAGAAGTCACGGGATTTTAAGGCAAGGCAAACAAGTAAAAAAGATGTTATCAACAGAAAACGTTTTTGTAAGTTTCTATAAAGACTTCCCTGAATCAAGGAAGTCAAGCCTACCTTATTTTAAGGAAGCGAAGGAACGGCGAAACACTTCACCGCTTCATGCATCTCTGTATATATATACATCTTTAGATTAATGAAAGTTGGGCGACACAGTACTTCTATGATATTACGATTATGTCGACCCCTTGTCACTCTCTCTACCTCTGCGTGCAACACTCATGTGATGCTTTTACTGATCTATCAGTATATATCCGTATACCAACCAACATCTATAGAGAATGAAGTATCATATGCCTGTCTATGTCAGTAATGTGTGTAGATTACCATGTAGTTCACAGATAAGCAGCGAATACACTATGTGAGCACGCGTTGAAATCTCTGTTCTTATCACGTTGAAGCGAATACATTATGTGAGCACGCGTCAACATCTTTGTTCTTATCATGCTGAAGGGACTTCTCATCTAAATTCATGATGGGTATGTGTTGACCTAAGCTTCAACTTAGGGACTTGCGGAAAAAGAGACTATACCTCAATTCCCTCACAAGTGCATATAGTGGGGATACACGCTTTTAATTTATCAATCCGAAGAGTATGCTAACCTAGCCGAGTGTATGAAGACATGCAATCAGGTAATGGTCAATGCAAATGAACTACTCAAGAGTGAAAATGAGGAAAACACTTATCCTAACAAGCTTCAACTGTAGGTCAAGACGAAACGATACTTGGTGCAGCAGCCGTCAGTATTTTGGACTTTTCTCCTAGCTCCGAGCTCCAAACATAGTGAATAGCATATGCGTTTCGAAGCTCTCGAGAAGACGCATCCAATGGCAGTGGTTTCACGCAATTCCGACACTCCTACTTCAAGTTATGACAGAAATACTGAGTCGCGGGAATACTTTCCTACACTTCAGCACTTCCTATACCTCGCACACACCTCTCCTACAGCAAAGAAACACTCTCAAGGATAGATCACACTCACAAGCACTCTTTCCAAGCAATACACATGCATACAAGCTCGCGAAGAAGAAGATGAAGAGGGAAGAAGACACAAATTCGAATTTCTGTGCTCTCTATTCTCACAATGGCAAAAAGTCTTTTACAAAGAGTCACATTTGACTTATATACTAGTGCCCTAAAAATGGTCCTTTCACACAAGTGACCGGCACTTTATTCCCTAAGAGCTAATTTCCTACTATTTTACATGGGTAAGCTTCTATTCTTCTATGGGAATGCATCTAGAGGACTCCTCTAGTGCCTTTACAAGGGAAATATATTACAAAAATGAATATGTTACAAAAATATCTGGTCCAAATCGGAAAAATTTTGGGGCCCGTCTTTTTCTCTGCTTTGTGCGCTCTTTGGCTCTGCAACACTCTCCCCCTCTTCGCCTCTGTCGTCCCTTGACAGACTTCGCTTCCTTTGACAGACTTTGCTTCGCGCACGCGCCCTGTGGTCAGTATTGTCTGCAGTTAAACAGACATGCAGATTCGATGGCCTTCTTGATTCAAGCTCTACTACTCGAGAGCCTGATGTAGTTGTCTTGCCTGTTGACTTGGGTTGCCACGCACGCCACCAGTGACTAGGAATGTGCTATTCTTAGTCACCCTCTTCAACTTTTCAGCCTCTACCCCTTTCTAACTTTTGGTCCTACTCTGATGTTTGAAAAATCCACTCCTCTGGACCCCGGGGTTTAGCTTTGTAGCCTGGTGCGTGCCCCTGCGGGGCTCTATGCAGAGATGGGTGTTGCGCCCCTGCGGGGCTTCCTGCAGAGATGTATCTTTACATTTGTCTATCTTCAAATTTGCCCTTTTAGTGAAGCTGTTTCTTTCGTTGCTTTCTTTTTTTCCTTTTCCTACTCGTTTCGCCCTCAACACTGCCCCCCTCCTGAACTCTGTCGTCCCCGACAGGCTTTGATAAGCGCCGGGCATATGTTCTGTATACTTGTTGCTCTGTATCGTTTAGCAGATTGGCTTCACGTATCATGATCTGTTTCCATTGTTCTGCTTTGACTCCATCGTTTGGCGGTTGTCGGTGATCGGCGAAGAAGCTTAATTCGTATGCCACCAGTCTGGCATTCAGATTGGATGACATCTTTAAAAATATCTCTGAATCTATTTCAAAAAATCCTGTAAAAAATGCTTCTTCAAATATTTGCATGTATGGACTTGGCAAAAACATGAGTCTAGAATAATATGCCATTATTGTGGGGCGGCTCGGCATTACTGATAGATCGAAGATAAGTATATCGGTGCCTTGATTAATGCCGATGAAGTTCAGAAATGTATATGCCGCATGTTTGAAAACCTTCAGAACTGTAAGTAGTATACCAAGTATTTTATTTGTCATCTTAACTGCTAAATCTGGTACAGTCGCATAGTTTTGTAGCCAAAATTCTATGGTTTTGATCATATAATCCTCGGTTGGCAAATAATTATGTGGCGGGCTAGGTAACATCGGATAGTTTAGCCACTGTTTATTAATAGTGCCGCTGCGTTGTAAAGCCAAAAATTCTGTTGTAACCCTTCTTCGTGGTATTGGACAAAACGAAGGGTTTACCTGTAATAAATAAGGTGCGGCCTCCCAGTGCACCCGTAGTGTGGGATGTTTCTCCAAAAACTTTCTCCTCCACACTGGCTGTGCAGCTTCAAACTCTGCTTGAGTGTACGTGAATGTGTCATTCTTGAAATTAAGCTGCTGATCTGGACTTTTGTGTGTAACCTTCTTTATATATTGCCTTGTTTTCTCTTTCAACAGTCCATATGGAATGTTGAAAGGCTTGATGATCTTCTCCAAGTCTTTACCTTTGATTTTGGCTTCCTTCATGACCTTGATGACTTCATTCTCAAAACTTTCCGTCAATCGGGACACCACTAGTGCCCGTTCCTTCTGACTTATTTCTGCAGTGTATGGCATTGGATGATCATCATGCATATTCGCCATCTGCTCATGAATTGGAGAATGATAGATCGGTTGAGATAGAGGGCTTACCTCTACCTCGTCAGTAGGATGTTCTCTTTCTGGCACTACTGATGTCCCGATCGGTTCTTTACCTTTCTGCTGATTCTGTAGCTCTTCAATGCATTCTTCTTTTTCTTTTATCTTTTGCAGGGCTTCACCGAGTTTTTCTTTGGTGGCTAGGAGCTCCTTACCTATGTCGGCTACGTGATCCATGTTTTCACTGTAGCTCTGTACCAGTTTGGCCTGTGCTGAATTCAGCTGCCTTTTTAGCTCACTTATTTCCTGATTGTGCTTAAGTTCTGCTTCTTCTCTTACCGCACGCTCTTGTTTTAGCAGGGCTTCATATTGTGCAAGCTGATCTCTTAATTCATCTTCTTTACCTTCGGTTGAATCCTGTTGCTTTATTGGTTGGTCATATAACAATGATTTCATCAATTCTTTATTTCTGTTCCGTAAAGTGTCATTCTCGTCCAGATATAACTTTAGTTGTGTTTCTAGTAGAGTGCTTCTGGTTTTCATTCTGTCTTTCTCTGCTACCGTAGCATCATATAATTTCTGTATGTCTTCGAGCTGTTTTTGCAGTTGGTGATGCTGAGTGCTTAATGATTCATATTGCGTTTGTGTTTCTAGCAACTCCGTGCTTTTGGTGGCTATTTCTTTTTGTACCTGAATCAGTTGTGCAGACAATTGTTCACTCATCACTTGAAACTGATTCTTTTCTTTCATGGCTTTGTCATATTCTGCATCTATGTCCATCATTTGCTGCTGAGTATCCATGGCTGTCTGGATCATTTGTTTTACCACCGGTTTCAGTTGAGTTACATCCACATTGAGCCATGTTTTCGGTATTGAGGGTTCTGCTCCGGTAGTCACGTCTTTGCCTTGAGCAATGTGTAAAGTGGTATCATGGGGCTGCCTGATTTGAAGCTGTATCCGTGGCTCAGCCCTCATGTTTTCATCCTGTGCTTGAGGTGTGTCATCAGGCACCTCAATTATGGTTTGTTCTTTTTGTTGGGGCTCTCCCGTTTCCTTATTCACTGGGGTTTGTTCTTCCTCTTTAATAGGTATTTTGACATGTGTAACCCCAGTAGTTGTGTCTTCCTTGATGCTTACTTTGGTAGTGTCATTCAATTGAATGACATGCTCCTGTTCCTGAGCATCATCCATCTTCTTTTCTTTTTTCTTCTGGCTGTCTGGTGTTACTTCCATTTGATTGACTTCTGGTCCTTCGTCTTCATAAGTTTCTGTCCTGATATCAGTATCTAGCGTGTCTTTCTCAGGACTGGATTCCGTATTCGTACTTGAGTCATCAATGCCCAATTCTTGGTATCTTCCAGGTTGTTTTGGAGGTGTTTCTGTACTCTGTTTTTGCTGAATTTGACTCGCTTGTCTATATTGATGTCCTTGGACATTTAGATTCACTTGCCCTTGCATGTACTGGTGTGTTTGCTCGAGGGCAGCAGACAAGTCTCTTTTTGAAATCGGCATTTGAGCCGTCGTGACCTTAGGCAAGAGATGCATTCTCTTGGACTGAGGTGTTGCTTGGGCTTCTTCTTCTCGCAAGCGTTTTGTACCCCTCATGGGCTTCTGTGTGCTGGTTCCGGCCTCTTCCACTACAACTGCTGCTTTCTTTTTCTTAGGGACAGAAGCGGATTTTGCATACCTCGCTAGCCCTTCCGCTGTAGGCATTTCTCGTAAGCAGTGTCTCATGTCTAGGGCTTCATATATCAATAAGGTCAAAGCTGAACCACCGTTCAGGAACTTCTTTTGCCCCCATTTCTTCTGAGCTTCAAACAATCGCTCTTGTACGTAACCTGTGAGATTCACTTTGTTTCCTATCTGTCTCATGGCATGGGAGAGTAACTGAACTACAATCTTCTGAGGTGCAGTGTATCTATTCATGCCAGGAAAACAAAAGTGTTGGTGTACCAGACGTACCGCATCTTCAATATCTACTCTGTTAATCTCCAGGAATGATCTTTTCTTGGGGTCATGGCATTCCTCTTTGACATTGGTAATGCCTTCTTGATTCCAACCAAAGGCTTTATTGATTAATTCATGAGTGAATTGAATTGTCTTCCATGTGCCTACCTTGTCCAAAACCTTTGCTTCTGGAACTGAAATCTTTGTAGCAGCCGGCTGCATAGTATTCATTACTTGTGTACATCTTTGGAAGTCGGGTACATATATAGGTATCTTCAAAAATGCTTCAATGCCAGCTTGAGTCCATACTTCCTCGATATGTGGTAACCCTTGTATTATGGTCTTGAAATCTTGTGACATAATAGGGAAACAGTGGTCCCTGTCCATGATCTTGATAGTTGCCATGAATAAGAGTTCCGAGATAGGTTGGTCATCTCGAAACCAATGTCCTCTGACCTTGGTTATTGACCCCAATGGAAGAAGTAGTTCCTCTTCCTGCTGTGTAGCTTCTGAGTCAGAAGATGTCATCTGCACTCAATATAGAGAATGTATTAGTATCCACATGTTTTTCAGAAATCCTCCTCCATATGTTGGTTAATAATTCGATGAAGTTCCGAGTGCATGGTGTCGTCCCTTTCCCGTGGGTGTGAGAAAGGTAATACCTGAATTTTTCATGTAATTTTATATTTTTTTGCTGAAAAGAAAACATAAAAGTTAGTTCATAGCCGAAGCGGTTACTGAAAAATTTTTTTGGGGTAATATTTTAAGTATGTACAAGTGCTCTCCTATTTCCAAAGGGAAAATGTGCATGACTATCCGAAAGTAGAAGAAGGACGTGCCGAATGCTTGGCCTTGTAATGTGGCCCTATCATGCATACTCTGAATCTTGACAATTCCTCATGTGTGCAATTGGAAGTAGCTGCTCGATGTATGCAGCTTGTCTTGTCTTTCGGCATCCAGATTTGCTTCACTTGGGCGGAACGTACTGTATTCTCCACCTTTTTGATGAATGCGGTTCGTCTTCGGTAGTATGTCTGCTGATTCTGTTTTGGGAATCTCAGGTTGGTTTGCATTGCATCTGTAGATTCCTTCTTCCTCCAATATGTCCTTTCCCTCGTCTGATGTGTCTGTTGACCAATGTGATTATGATAGCTCTTCTGAGGATGTTCCTTGTTTGGGATGGTCGTCCTTTGGGTACGTGACTTTGGGATCCAAATTTTGGTTCGATCAGGTTGTGCAGTTATCAGCTTCTTTGGGATCCATATGCTCTTGAGTCGTGGTTGCTGAAAGTGTCCGAAATTCTTTGTCTTCTTATACAAGTGCTCATGCTGCTGTCGAAGACGTTTCTGTTGCTGGAGATATGCCTTCTTTTGATCCTTTCTTATCCAAGCTAGTGTAGAGTGTGGAATGGGGTACACTTTCACGGGTGTAGACTTCACTTCTTGCAGAGGAATAGTCTCTCTTGTGCTTTGTGGTTCTCTGTGCTTGGTTTCATGATCTTGTGCACTCTTGTGACTCTCTAAACTCAGGGATGGAGGGCACACATGACTCACGGTGTTTTCACATGAAGTACTTGACGATGGGGTTCCTATATTGCTAGTGAACCTACCATCATGACTTTGTTCATTAGGATGAACTTCTTGCTCTATAATAGCAGCTTTGGGTGGTCGTTCGTCTAGCAAACTAAATACTTCACGAGGTCCTATTCTGGCCGAGATGTATCCTAAAGCCAATTGAATGGTTACCTCATATTCGTAGATCCAATCTTGTCCTAACACCACATCTTCAAGCAGATCTTGGTCCTGACATACCAAGAGTCTCTGCTCCATTGTGTTGTTCCCCATATGTAAAGGTAAAGTGATCTCACCTATGCATTGAGTAACTTTTCCTCCTATTCCAATTAGCTGTGCCTTCGATGGGCGTAACTCCTCTTTAAGTCTCTGAGACAAGGAAAATCTAATGCAGCTTATCGCTGCTCCTGTGTCTATGAGAGCATCCACTAAGTGGTACTCTTTTCGTCCTGCTCCCAGATTCAAATAAGGCTGTCTTCTTTGTTGTTCGGAGTTCTCAGTGGCTCTAAAATTAGCCATAGGGATGAGTTCTTCTCCTACTCGATATCTCTCGTCTCTTTCTCTCATCCACTCTTTCCGTTTTCTGATACGTTCTAGGGCTTCCTGTCTAGCTTCTTCTCGTATGCGTTCTTCTTCCTTTTTTCTACTATGAGCTCCTAAGAGTCGTGCTAACATTTGATCCGTTAGAGGCTCCATGAATCTTTTCACTCGGCATCCACTGATGTAATTGGGAAGAATATCTCCGTCTAGTGTGGCGAGATTGACTGCACCACTAGTAGAGATTCGATTTATAATCATGGGTCCATATCCGCGTTTTTGGAGCTTCTTTGCATGCTGTTTGAGGGTGTATACTAAGACTAAATCGCCTTCTTTCAGTCCCTTGTCTTTTATATGTGCATCATAATAAGCCTTTTGTCTCCGTTTGGCTGCATAAATGCCCGCTACCGCTTGCAATCTTGTCTCGTGTAGCTTTTCAATCTGATCTAATTGCTGAGATAATTCGTGACCGTTCCACTCATACTGCTGGGCTACTCTCAATGTAGGTACTAAGAAATCAATTGGCAAAATTGCATTTTGCCCATACACTAGATTGAAAGGTGTAGTTCCAATAGCCGTTTTATATGCCACTCGAAAGGCCCAAATTGCGTGATGCAATTGTTTGTCCCAATCTGACCTTCCATTATTGACAATCTTTGTCAATACCGTACAAAGTACTTTGTTGGAACTTTCAGCCTGCCCATTAGCTTGAGGGTGGTATGGGGCTGATTTTTTATGAATCACTAAGAATTCATTCATTAGCGATTCAATGACTTCGTTTAAGAAATGCGTTCCTCGATCACTCACTATCTCAATCGGTAGTCCAAAGCGTGTGAATATGTGCTCAAAGAGAAATTTTGCTGTGGTTTGAGCATCATTCTTTCTCGTGGCTTTTGCTTCTACCCACTTAGTCAAGTAATCAGTGGCTACTATGATGTATTCCGCATGTGATCCTTTCGCAGGTGGATTGATAGGTCCTATGAAGTCAATTCCCCATTTGGTAAATGCTCTCGCACAAACCATGGGCCTTAAAGGCATGTCATCTCTTCGGATGGGGTATTTTGCTCTCTGACATGTTTCGCAACTTTTTACATATGTCTCTGCGTCCATATGTAGAGTTGGCCACCACAGGCCTACAAAGAGAATCATCTTGACCGTTCTGTCTGCTGAGAATTGTCCTCCCGCAGCTCCTGCATGTGCCATTTCTAATACAGAGAGATATTCATTTTCATGAATGCACAATCTTAGCTGGTTATCCTTTCCGCGTTGAAAGAGTTGTTTTCCTAGGATGACGTAATCTTTGCTCTGTTCTTCAAGAGCACGCTTTCTTGCTAGGGTAGCTCCGTCAGGGTACTCTCGAGTTTTCAAGAACTTTACTAAAGGCATGCTCCACCTTGGTGCTATTGTAGAATAGCCTAACGTAGATTTCTCACCTGGGATTTGTTCTTGACAGGTTTGACAGTTTGACACATAATGATGTGCATCTCGTTGCATGGTTGGCCAATATATGCCAAATCTCTTGAGTGTTTGCCATGTTCCAGTTGCGTCCAAATGAGTGTTCCATTGGTTTATGTGTGCTTTCTGAAGCCACATTTCTTGTTCCCCTTCCTCCACACATCTCATCAACAGTCCGCTTGAATCCTGGTGGTACAAACTTCCAGCAATAATGTGAAGGTTCTTAGTCTTCCAGAGATCTTGCTTTCGGTTTGGCGTGATCCCATCTTTAGGTCCATGTGTGAGTATCGGGATCAACTTTTCTGCCCACTGAGGACATACTTCCAGGTTAAAGAGATAAGTATCTGGCAGATCATCAGGAACTCCTATAGGTGGTTCTCCATGGGTCATGCGAGATAAATGATCTGCCCTTATGTGTGTGTTTCCTTTCTTGACTATTACTTCAAAATCAAATTCCATTAGCAATAAAAACCATCGTACTAGACGTCCTGTATTGCAAGGCTTGTTGACTAAGTACAATAGAGCTTGATGATCAATGAAAAATTTGAATTTGTTTGCCAATAAGTAATGTCTAAACTTCTTGACGGCATAAACCATTCCTAGGCCTTCTCTCTCCGTAGTAGTATAATTGCGTTCAGCTTGATTTAACTGTCTACTGGCATAGGCTATCGGGTGGTCTAATTTACCTGTATCCGCTGGTTGAGCTAAGATGCAACCAATGGCAAACTTGGAAGCATCAACATGAATATGAAACGGTTTATCCCAGTTAGGGACTCGAAGAATGGGTGCTGAACTCAATAGATTCTTCAACTCATTAAAAGCTTTTTCGCATTCTTCAGTCCAATTGAATTGAGTTAACAATGCATAAAGAGGTCTAGCAATTATGGCATACATATGTATGAATCTTCGATAGTAACCACAATGTCCCATAAATGCTTGAACTTCTTTAGCAGTTTTCGGTCTCGGTAAATCCAAAATGACTTTGATTTTGTCTTCATCCGTGGAAATTCCATTCTTAGAAACAATATGTCCTAAGATTTTCCCTTGTCGCACCATGAAGACACATTTTTCGGGATTGAGGCATACTCGATATTGTCGACATTTGGCAAAAATCTTTTCTAGTTCAGGGATGTGCTCTGATCGTATAGCTGAATATGTACACAGATCATCCACGTATACCTCCATGCTCTTTCTCAAAAATTCCTTGAACACATGACACATCAGTCTTTGGAACGTAGCTGGGGCATTCGTTAAACCAAAAGGCATGACTCTAAAGGCATATACTCCCCATTCAGTTGCAAATGCAGTCTTATGTTGGTCCTCAGGAGCAATGGCTACCTGATTATACCCTGAAAAGCCATCCAAAAAACTATAAACTTCCTTCCCTGCTACCCTTTCCAAGAGATGGTCAGTGATCGGTAAGGGATAGCTATCCCTTATGGTGGCGGAGTTCACTTTTTTCAAATTGATGCACACTCTTAACTTCCCATTTTTCTTTGGTACAACTACCAAGGGTGATACCCATTCCGTGTGCTCAATTTCGTAGATGAATCCAGCGTCTAACAACTTATCTATTTCTTCTTTTATCTTGGCTGAATATACATCATTATAAGTATAAGGTCTCTGTTTGGAAGGTTTGGCCTCGGAAGTCATGGGGATTCTATGCGCACATATAGATGGATCTACTCCTTTTAAATCCTTATAGGTCCAAGCAAAGACATCCCGGTATTCTCTTATGAGTCGAATTAGCTCTTGCTCCTCTTCCTCTGAGACATCCTGTCCTATGAAAGTACATCGTTCCTCTCCTCCTTCCATGGTTACAACTATTTTCTTGGTCTGCTCTTTATTATCATATGCTATTCCCGGTTGTGCCTCTCTTTTAGGCATTTGAATAGCAATCTTCCTCTCTTCTATTTCATATTTTTTGAAATGAGCTGGTACCTCAAATTGGTCTTGAAGCTTATTATCTCCATCTTCTAACTCCCTTTTAACTTCTAATTTTTCCTTTTGTGTGAGATCCTCATGTTGTTCATTGGCAGTGAAGTCCATGTTGGTGGTACTAATTCCTAGATCCATGGGTTCTGGTTCCATTTCAATGCTCTCGTAGTCCTCCTTCCAGTCTTGCTCAAATACTTCTCCTTCTTCTGCCTCCTGAAGGACTACCATATACAGGCTAATGTCATAACCCTCCTCGTCAATACATTCGTTCATAGTTACCACTTCTTCGTTTACACAAACATCGAGGGTGGCTAAGATTTCCATCCAACCATGAGGTTTGAATTCTTCGTCTGGAAATACTTGTGGTATATAAGCTGGATCTTGTACCGATCTCACTATACCTTGTTTCTGCTGCCAACTTTTTCTTCTCTCTTCTTCCTTTTTTGCAGCTTGGCACATCCATAGATGAGTGTCCTCGTTCATCCAGGATTGGTCACTAGAACCTGCACTATGAATCGATTGATCGTCTTCCTCTTTATGGATTTGATTCCATTGCAGAGGTGGTACATCTTGATATGCATACGTATGTAGGTTGATCCTAGTGGTGACTCCTGCGTGTTGTAGGTACACTGCATCCTTTCCCCAATCTTGTACTACCTTTAGCTGTCTCATGAATGGCCTTCCCAAGATCATCTCATAGTTGCTCGGCCTTTCAAAGTGACAAATTGCTAAAGTATGCTCGAATTCCACTCCGCACGTAGTGAAGACTACTCGTTCCAACAATCCTAAGGGTCTTTCTGTATGTCCATCGGCCATCTGAATTTTCATACGTGTTGGTCTCAATGCTGGTTTTCCCCATTTTTGCCAAATTTCTTTGGTAGCAATGCCTACACCAGCTCCTGAATCTAATATGGCTTTGGTTGTATAACCCCTGTAAGTGATTGGTAGACATGTATTTCCTTCATCTCCTTCACTAAAGTCTCCTACTTTATCCACTGGAATTCTCACCGTTTTCACTTCGTCATCTACCTCCTTCTTTGCCTCCTTGACTTCCCACTGATTGATCAATTTTTCCTTTAGATGTGGTTTTACCTTTAGCAATTCTTCGAATGTTAAGGTACATGGGATTTTCACTTCTCTAAGGCGCTGTATGATCTCCGATGTTTGAACTGATGGATTCGTTTCCCGTCTTTGTATTGATGGAATGCGATACAATTCTGAGTTGTGCTCGTATTCCCCGGTGTAATTAGGTAGTTCCTTTACATCTTCTTCGGCTTCTTTGTCACTTGCATCCATCGGAAAAATCCCTTCTGAATTAAGTTCCGGTATTGAACCTTCCATTTCGTTTTCTGCTTTCAGTTCTTCAAAGGGCGGTTCCATTCCCTCTACTTTTTTCCACTTGTCCTCTTGAACTCTTGCCCATAAATCCTTAGTCCAGTCTCCTTCTGTTTCAGGGACTATGGATCCTTCCTTTCTCTCAATACCAATTTCATCATCCAGAGGTCTACTTTCATTAGGCTTTTCCTGATTGTTTAGACACTCTTGGAATTTTTCTTCGCCAATTCGATTGTTTGGTAAGGGTGACTTGGGTTTTTCTAATGTTTGTTGGGCAACTTCTATCAATTTTCTGCAGATTTCCAATCTTTCTTTCTCTAGGTCACCTCTCGGATATTCTCTCTCATGTTGTTCTATGGTAGGTCCGGCTTTAATTCTCGCTTTGTATGCCTGAATCCACATAGCTAATTCTTCTGGCATTGGATCTGCTAATACCGATCCTACCTCCTTCTTTTCTTCCTCCATTTTATTTTCTTCTTCCACTCGTGCTTCTTCTGCTGATTTTGGTTTCCTCTTTTCATTCTCCTCCTTTTGCAATGACTTTTTTTCTTTTATCCTGTCTCTCCTTTGCTTCCATCTTTGGGATCGTTTACTGATGATACTTTTTTCTGGTTCTTCTGAGTCTTCTACTCTGTGAGTGATGGGTGTATTTCCCTCTTTGTCACTTTGGTTATTTTCTGCGGTTTTATCAGGGTCTTCTCTAGCCCTTGCTCTTGTTATGGCTTTTAAAGGTATAGTGTACTCTTTATCACTCCCTGACGACTCAATTACTTCTATCACGTTAATCTGTACATTAGATGTGACTTTGTTTGGGTTCTTAGGACAATCTCTAAAAAGATGTTCCTTTCCACAATCGCTACAGTATCCTTCCCAAACTCGTTGTGGTGGTGGTGGATTTGGCAACGTACATTCTCTAATATAGTGGTCACTTCCACATCTGTAGCATGGTCCTCTAGGTACAGGCGGTCTATTCATTGGTCGAGGTGGCATGGTTGCTCTAGGAGCTGTATACATTAATGGTACATATTCTTGCTCGTAGTTGTATGAATTCTCTGGTGTCTCCATGCCATAAGCATATGGGTCATATTGTTGCCCATAATCCATTATTGAGCTCTCATAACCTGAGTATATTCCTTGACTAGGTTCGTAAAATGAGTCACATGGTTCACTACTAGTCAAAGGTGTGGCTGGCACTATAGCCCTTTCTAAGTTTTCCTCTGGTTGTGCTATCTTAACTGGGACAACGTTCTGAGGGTGGGGCGGTTGTTGTCCTAACACTGGTTGAGGCTGTGTAAATCCCTGGTGTGTGTATGGTCGTGGCATTGGTGCCTGCGGCTGATATGATGGATATCTGAAGGCTTCTCCTCCTTGCTGGTTCTGCGGATATCCATATGGTCTCACATAAGGCTGGGTGGGTCTGGTTTGCCTGTTGTAAGGGCAATTCTCGGTGCTATGGTTTGTGTACCTCTGCTCTATACTGCAATACTGTAGTGGCCCGGGAACAGAGGGTCTATGAGGAGCATAGGCAGGTGGTGGGACTACTCCCCTAGTACACAAGTGAGAAGGATGATCCCCTCCGCACTGCATACATCTTCTAAGCATAGGCGTTCTCATAGGATTGGTGGGATAATTCCTCTGTCCTTGCATATTCAGTTTTTTTGCTAGCAAGTCAGCAATTTCCTCTATGTTGTTTTTAGGGTTTGATGTGCTATTTGATGACTCTTCACTTTTCACACTTCCTTGGGGTATTTTCAAGTCTCCTGCAAGGTTATCCTCTAGGTCTATACATTCCTTCATACACTCTTGCAGAGTTTGAACTCTCTTCACATACACTAATGACCTCAAGGTTCCGTTCAATAGTCCTTCTAAGAACAATGATACCATTTTGTTTTGAGTTGGTCTCTCCTCTACGGGGCATCTATCCACATACTGTTTGAATCTCCTGGCAGCCAATCTTACCGACTCAGTTGGAGCTTGTTTGAAGCTGTGGATTAATGACGAAGAATTGTTCTTGATTCCAGACTTGGTAAATTCTTCAATCATTTCTTGATAGACCTGATCCATGTTCTGAAAGGTATTTGGATCCAATGGCTGAAACCAGGCCAGGGCTGTGTCTGACAAGGTGAGGCCAAAGGACTCATATTGAATCATGAAGTCATCTACCTGCTCGGCTCTAACTACTTGTTTAAATTCTGCTATATGATTATAGGGTTCGCTCGAGCCATCATAATGATTTCTCATGCACTTGGCCACTTGAATCGGCCTTAGTCTTCTTCCTGTTTCAGGTTGTCTCGGCATTACAGGGTAATTTGGTCTTCCTATAGGTATACCTGGTCCTTGTACTACCTGTGGTCTGACTGGAGCACGAACTCCTTGTCTTGGGTCCATAGCTGGCTGTGGCCGGTAATTAGGATTAGTGGCAGGCATTGCGAATTGTACATGTGGTCTGATGGGAATCTGGGTTTGTTGAGTTTGTTGTGTTTGTCCCGAATGTTGACTTGAATCATTTCGGGAAGTTCCATGTGGGTTCCGTGAAGTGGTTGCTTGGTCCCTTGGGGGGAACACTGGAATGTTCTGATATTTCAGCTCAGCTCTCTCTAATTCAGTGACTGGCCAATACCGTCTGTGGTTTTTGTCCAAATATGTGATGATGGTGGGGAATTCAGGATCTTGTAACTCATAGATGGTAACTGGATTAGGAGCAGCATCCCAAATAGAGGAATGGGTTCTGAGCAGGTGCTCCATCCCATTGATCAAATACACATCTATTAGAGTGTCATCCTGGGGGACTAAGTCTCCTTTCCAAAGTTTAGTAATTGTCGATCTACCTCTAGGAGTTGTTACTTGTTCCTCAGTTCCATGTCCATTTAAACTTGAAGTGTCATTTTCCTCACCACGCTCATTAATGATTTTCGGGTGTTCAGTGACCATGTATTGAATGTCTTGTTTATCCATGTACAGTCCTCCTATGTACTTGACTACTGGTCTTGGCACTATGTAGGCCTCTGAAGCCTTCCTCAATCTGGCCACTGATCTGTTTAGACCATCTAAATAGATAGGGATCTCATTGTGGTTAGTGCTCACATATTCCAAGGAAGTTCTGTATTCGCCCTCAATGATGGACATCTGGCCAATCATGGGCACAGTGTTTTGCATATCCTCGGAAGCCATGGGGATTTCTCCTTCTGACTCACTGGAGGTCTCAGAATAGTGTGAACGGTTACTTGGTTCGGCAACACTCCCTACGGAAGAAATTACACTTCTTCGGCTTCCTAGGGTTCTTCCTGATCTCAAGTTCATTCACTTAAGAGCTCTAATCAAATCTTGTCCACCTTTAGTCTCTAGAGTTCTAAGTCATGGTCTAGAAGTCTAGGAAGACTTGGGCTGGAATGTGGCTGAAAGAGAAACTCCAGTCACGATACTTGACTCTCACGACCTCTGAGAAAACGATCGCTGACAAACGATACTTGGGTGAAGCGATCGCTGACAGACGATACTTGGGAGAAACGATCGCTGGAAAACGATCTCTCTCCTAACGATCTCTGGCTCGGAACGATACACGACCTCTCAACAAAACGATCTACGACCTCTGACCCAAAACGACCGCTCACAAACGATACTTCATCAAAACGATCGCTGGAAATCGACACTTGGGTCTAACGATACTCGATCAAAACGATCGCTAGAAAACGATCTTTGACCAAACGATCTCTAGCAAAACGATCTCTGGCAGAAAGCGATACACAACCGACGATCTCTAGTAGAAACGATCGGCGATACTTGGGCTGAAACGACACACGATCTCTCACTGGACGATACACGATACTCAAATATAAACGATCTACGACCTTCACTAGAAACGATCGACGATACCTAACTGAAACGATACCGACCTTTGACAAGTGTCGCGATCTCTGGATCACGATACTTGGCAAACGATACACGACCGACGACCTTTGATCAAAACGATCTCTAGCGAAACGATCTACGACCGCTGTCTGAAACGATCTCTAGCGAGACGATCTCTAGCGAAACGATCGACGACCTCTGTCTGAAAACGATCTACGATCTCTATCTGAAACGATCTACGATATCTCACAAAACGATCGACGACCGCTGGGAAATATCGCGATACTCAACCGCAGGAGTAAAACGATACTCGACCGCAGGAGCAAAGCGATACTTGACCCTTTTTCAATTTTTTTTTTGTAATGTTTTTTGAGGTTTAATGTTTCCCCCTTTCTCTCCTAGGTTCTCTCTCTTACCCCCACCCACTGTATCAATCAACACAATACTCTCAACCCCCTGAAGGCCCAAACGACACTCAGCGCAGGTCGTTTTTTCCTTGTCCTAGGTTGAAATGCTGAAATTTTTGAGCAAGGAGGTGGTTTAGTTTACCTTGGAAGCTCCCATGATCTCTTGGTCCAACTCCTTGCACTGAACTCTCTCCACTATTGCTTGCTTCCCTCGAAACGATCGCTGGGCTCACACGACACTCGATGCAGCTCTCCACGATACTTGTTCAACAAGTAACTTGAAAATGAAAAATTTTTTGGCTTTTATACTTGGGAATTCCTAGCTTACAGAAAAAAGAAAATTCTTGAACAATCCTAAAGCCTACTCTACTCTCCACTCACTCCTATTCTACTTCTTCTACTCACTCCCCTAATCTATCAACTTACTACACACACTCCAAGAATGAGAAGTAGCAAGTGCGGTTGAAATTGACTTACCAAAGAAGAGAAGATTTCCGCTCCTCCAAGTTCTTCAAAGCAAAAAGCTACTTACCATCACGCGAATGCCTCGGTTTGATTCGTCACTCCCCGGCAACGGCGCCAAAAAGTGTGTTGACCTAAGCTTCAACTTAGGGACTTGCGGAAAAAGAGACTATACCTCAATTCCCTCACAAGTGCATATAGTGGGGATACACGCTTTTAATTTATCAATCCGAAGAGTATGCTAACCTAGCCGAGTGTATGAAGACATGCAATCACGTAATGGTCAATGCAAATGAACTACTCAAGAGTGAAAATGAGGAAAACACTTATCCTAACAAGCTTCAACTGTAGGTCAAGACGAAACGATACTTGGTGCAGCAGCCGTCAGTATTTTGGACTTTTCTCCTAGCTCCGAGCTCCAAACATAGCGAATAGCATATGCGTTTCGAAGCTCTCGAGAAGACGCATCCAATGGCAGTGGTTTCACGCAATTCCGACACTCCTACTTCAAGTTATGACAGAAATACTGAGTCGCCGGAATACTTTCCTACACTTCAGCACTTCCTATACCTCGCACACACCTCTCCTATAGCAAAGAAACACTCTCAAGGATAGATCACACTCACAAGCACTCTTTCCAAGCAATACACATGCATACAAGCTCGCGAAGAAGAAGATGAAGAGGGAAGAAGACACAAATTCGAATTTCTGTGCTCTCTATTCTCACAATGGCAAAAAGTCTTTTACAAAGAGTCACATTTGACTTATATACTAGTGCCCTAAAAATGGTCCTTTCACACAAGTGACCGGCACTTTATTCCCTAAGAGCTAATTTCCTACTATTTTACATGGGTAAGCTTCTATTCTTCTATGGGAATGCATCTAGAGGACTCCTCTAGTGCCTTTACAAGGGAAATATATTACAAAAATGAATATGTTACAAAAATATCTGGTCCAAATCGGAAAAATTTTGGGGCCCGTCTTTTTCTCTGCTTTGTGCGCTCTTTGGCTCTGCAACACTCTCCCCCTCTTCGCCTCTGTCGTCCCTTGACAGACTTCGCTTCCTTTGACAGACTTTGCTTCGCGCACGCGCCCTGTGGTCAGTATTGTCTGCAGTTAAACAGACATGCAGATTCGATGGCCTTCTTGATTCAAGCTCTACTACTCGAGAGCCTGATGTAGTTGTCTTGCCTGTTGACTTGGGTTGCCACGCACGCCACCAGTGACTAGGAATGTGCTATTCTTAGTCACCCTCTTCAACTTTTCAGCCTCTACCCCTTTCTAACTTTTGGTCCTACTCTGATGTTTGAAAAATCCACTCCTCTGGACCCCGGGGTTTAGCTTTGTAGCCTGGTGCGTGCCCCTGCGGGGCTCTGTGCAGAGATGGGTGTTGCGCCCCTGCGGGGCTTCCTGCAGAGATGTATCTTTATATTTGTCTATCTTCAAATTTGCCCTTTTAGTGAAGCTGTTTCTTTCGTTGCTTTCTTTTTTTCCTTTTCCTACTCGTTTCGCCCTCAACAGTATGTCATGAACAACAACAACGCTTCATAATACGTATGCATGCGCATAGCTCATAATTAATCTGCAGTTGTGTTCAATCTTCAGTTGTACTTATTATACATCATAGCGATGATTGCAGAGAAGCGCAATACCTATACTATGCACACGAACCATATGTAACATTTATATTCTGACGTTCATTTTATTATGAAGCCACACAATGTCTCTGTACGCATGTCCATAATCTCTGCATAAAATATGCATGTACTTGATTGAATATATATACAGTTTTGGGAGATAGAATATCAAGGCTTCATTGTTGTTGTCGAAGTTCAATGACAGCAGGAACAAAGCCACATATATATATGATGTGTATGACATATGCCCATATGTGCAGATATCGTTGACGATTGTTGTTTCAAGTTGATGGTACAAACATCCGGAAAAATTGGCGTCATATCCAAATGAAGCAGTTCTCGAATCTCTACAGATATACTTATGTACATAAGCTACATTGATTGCTTATGTACATGTATGCAATGTCTAGTTGGCAAATATGTATGATCTTTTTAACACTCAATGTCTGGCAGCATATTATCTCTCAAACATTGTCTTTGTGCAAGTTGCATAAACCATTCATTTTATTTTTGTAAAGCGTGGTACCCATTCGAGCTCAAGCTCATTTCCATGAAGAGGATTTTCACATTGAATTTGGCAGCGTTCACATGCGCATTGATTGATTACAAGTGTTTCTGAAATTCTACATGCTTGCATGTACCTTTGGAATACATCATAATGAAGTCTGTTATTAGCCCTATGATCCAACTCGAAGTGAACCATGCTTATGCTTATGCACAAATTTTGGAATTAGTCCATACCTTACACTCGAATACATGCTTCCGCATTATGATTATTTCCACTCATTCACATTGACCACACCAGATTGGAATAAGCCTTTCCATGTTCATGTTGATGTATCCAATTATGCTATTGGGTGTGTACTAGCGCAGCCTACCAGTGAAGGTAATATGGATCTTCCCATTGCCTATGCGAGTAGACAGTTGAATGCAGCTGAGCGAAACTATACCACTACCGAACAAGAGGGGTTGGGCATGGTGTATGCGGTTAAAAAGTTTAGACATTATTTGCTTGCAAATAAGTTTAAATTTTTTACTGATCATCAAGCTCTACTATACTTGGTAAACAAGCCATGCAACACAAGTAGATTGGTGAGATGGTTCCTCTTACTAATGGAATATGACTTTGAGGTAGTGGTGAGAAAAGGCAAGACTCATTTGAGAGCAGATCATCTCTCTAGGCTCACATCCGGAGAAGCCCCACAAGGAGTATCAGATGATCTTCCTGATGCTTACTTGTTTAATTTGGAAGTAATACCTCAGTGGGCTAAGCCATTAGTGCCAGTATTGACATACGGGCCTAACCACCTAGTAATAAACACTCAAGGTAGAGAGGTAGTAAAAGCCCAGAAGTACCATATCATGGCAGGAAGCATGTACAAACAGACAGATCAAGGGATCTTGGCTTGTTGTGTAGAAGAGGACGAGTACACTAAATGGTTGCATTTAGCACATGTAGGTGCATTAGAGCAACACTGCTCAAAGCAACAAACCTTACAAACACTAAGGAGACTCGGAGTGCATTGGCCGACTATGGAGGCTGATGTCCAAAAGTTGTGCAAGGAATGCCTAATCTGCTGCACTAAACCACCTGTGGAACATGCCACTCTTTATCAAGTGTCCATAGTGCCAGATTGGAGTGAACCTCTAGTATCCTTCTTAAGGACGAAAACATTCCCTCCAGACATGACTCTGGCTAGGCAAAGGAGTTTAGAACAAGAAGCCCAGGATTATTCACTCATTGGTGATAATCTATACAAGCGTGGTAAAGATGGTTACCTGAGACTATGTGTCCATGAGAGTGAATATCTCAAAATCTTGGATACTGCTCACCAAGGTGTAGCAGGGGGACACTTTGGACCAGATCGGGTAATCAAGGCAATACTATTTGCGGGCTTTTGGTGGCCAACCCTTCACATGGATGCACATACCTATGTGAAACGGTGTGATGTTTGTCAGAGAACTCAGTACCCTATACGCAAGGATGAGATGCCACTGAAGCCTATGATGGGCGGACGTGCATTCTCTAAATGGGGAATAGACTTTGTTGGTCCTATTAATCCCCCAGCTAAGGGTTCACATGCTGAATATATCATCGTGGCCACAGACTATCTAACCAAGTGGGTAGAAGCGAAAGCTACTACAAAAAATGATGCTCAAACAACAACAAAGTTCTTATTTGAAAATGTATTCACGAGGTACGGATTGCCAATAGAGTTGGTGAGTGATAGAGGCACACACTTCTTGAATGCAGTCATAGAAAACCTTCTCCAAGAATTCTTGGTGATACATAAGAAATCGGCCCCCTATCATCCACAAGCTAATGGCCAGGCTGAGAGCACTAATAAGATCTTATGCAATGTGCTGACTAAACTAGTGAACAATAAACGCTCTGATTGGGACAAACAGCTACACCATGTTGTTTGGGCATACCGGGTTGCCTATAAAACGGTACTCCAAGCCACCCCCTTTCAGATGGTATTTGGCCAAAATGCTGTGCTACCTCTGGACTTTTTGATACCTACATTGAAGGTAGCACAAGAGCATGACTGGACAGACCATGAACTCTCCTCTCGAATCTTTGATCTTGAACGTCTAGGTGAAACACGATTGAGAGCTGCAGCAGGAATCTATGCAGCGAAGAAGAGGCAAAAGGCATATTTTGATACACATGTGAAGGATAAAGGCTTGAAAGCAGGCGACCTAGTCCTAGTCTACACATTGAAGCAGCATGCACAGAAATTAGAGAAAAGAGGTTACGGGCCAATGATTATCAATAGAATCTCCACAAGTGGCGCAGTTCAACTAGCCACTCTAGAGGGCGATATTCTACCAAGTTACATAAGTGGATGCAGAGTCAAGTTATATCAGGAACCCCTCACTGAAGAGATGCTAAATCGACTCAACACTGCCAAGAAATGTAAAGAAGAAGAGAAACGAATTAGAGAAGAAGCACAGGCAGAAGCTTTAGAACGTATCCGACGAATGAAATTGAGGAGACAAAGCAAAGACCCGCCTATGCTTGACACTCAAGAATCTGTAGGCTATCCTATGGCCATGTGCGAGACTTCAGGTGGGCATTCCCATAGAATAATCGACCGACGGCCTTTTGTAACCCTAGGAGTAGGACAAGGAAAGGGTGCAAAGACTGTAAGAGCTTTGATTGACTCAGGTGCATCCACTAGTGCTGTCAAGTTGTCTTACTGTCAAGAATTGAAATTAACTGTCGATCCTATAGAAGCATATCTCATAGGATTGGGAGGTGTGGAAACCCCTTGCATGGGCGAGGTGGATCTTCCCATCTCCATTCAAGACAAAGTGATGACAGTCAAAGTACTAGTGTGTCAAGATGAGGACCTCACTGAGCCTCTTGTCTTGGGTCAGGACTGGATCTATGATCATGCAGTCAACCTCAACCTAAGAAGTGGACTTCTTCAGGTATGGGTAGATCATAGCCGAATTATAATTGAATTGTAAAATGAGGCACTCAAGGAACTAGGCAAGGCACAAACTCCTGGTCCTTCCAGGGGCGCACATGAAGTTGACAATGCTATTTTTGTCCAAAACTGTATGATGCAGAAAGAGGCTTGTCTCAACAACGGAGCCAGGGAGAGGACAGAACTCCCTTCTTTTCCAAAGACCAGAAGGTTGCAACAACCAACGGCAGATCAAATACACAAGAAGCAGAACACTACCGATACTGGATGCCAAAAAAAGGAGCAAAGCAGATTGTTTCAGCCATGGAAACAAGTATGGAGGCGAAAAGGCGAATACCCTGTTCAGACCAGGCCGACCCCACGGCCAAAACCTCTTATTAGTAGTCAACAACACGACACTAATAAGAAGTCCTTCATTAATTCTTCTGCGAAAGTGAAGTCTATTTGGGTACCCAAGAAGTCAATGAAGGCCAGCCCACAATCACGACAAATCTGGGTGCCTAAGGCTTGCTTGCGGGCTCAAATAGCTACACCAAGGCCACAATCGGTACAACATGTTTCACTCACTCGAACATCTGAGGCCCAGTCTTACACATCACGCACGGACACATATTCTTCCATGAGCACTAGTAGAATCACTTGTAAATGGGTCCCTAAAAAGCCTCATCTTCAAGCAGATACCCCTATCAAACTCTTCAGAGTCTCCACAAAATCAAGATCAAAGCCCATCCACTGCATTTAGCAACCTAAAACTTGTAATAAACCCCCGGACCCCAGTTGTAAATCCATGCCCACCTACTAACTACGTCACTCTCACACTACATCATTCCACTTAGTTCTTAGGTCCAACCAATTCCTAACCACACACACAAGCACCGAGCACTTATTAACCTACTAATCTCTCCTGAACCTCATGATAATGTTGTAATGGGGACAAAAACGGTTCTAACTTGTCCTTTACAATGTTAACACATGTTTCTATATTCTCACAGAATCAAGAGGCAAGAAGTAACATGGCAGAAGCGATAGGTCCGAGCTCACAAGTAGGAATACTTACTGCAGGAATCGATGTGGATAGTCTACCTGTGGATGTGCCACCAACTAAACGACCTGTGGAGCTGCAACACCTTCAGCAGATCCCGGTACCGGATCCACCCACAGGGATCACAGAAAGAGTCCATGCCAATTCTCATTGGTTCAATGGCATGCCAGGTCCATTAGGAGAGGCCAAGTATATATGGGAGTCTAAGTGCGAGTATGACAGATCATGGGTTCGATTCCAATTTTTCTCCAAGGAGTTTGAGACTCTACAGAACACCGAGGATCTCCAGACCATATGGCAATGTGCAGGGCTAGCAGAATACTTTGAAGCACCACTACCTAAACCGGATCTCCTCCGATGCTATTATTTGGTCTCCACATTACAAACTAATGAAGAAAAGGACAAACCAGGATCATTTGTTCTTCCTTCCTTGCTGGGCAACAACGAGTTAAAGAGGTTTGAACTTACCTTGGAGTTGGTGAGCTCTGCTTTGAATATGCACGACACACATGTACCTTCTGAGAAGGATGCTCTCGTTCCTACTAACATGAAGGATAGGAAACTACTGAAGCTTAAAGACATGGCAACACTCACACCAAACGTGTCCATCCCTCTCCGTATGTGCATGCAACATTTTGCTTTCCCCGGCCAAGACCTCTTCACACAACCACACAAAAGAATCTGGTTCGCTCTCTACTTAGCGGAGACAGGTGCGTTACCAATTAAGCTGCCTGTATGGATTATAGATCAATTGTATGAAGCAAATAAAAGGTCTTCTAGGAAATTAGTGGTGAACGGTTGCTGTGCAATCACACACATTATTTACCGGTGCCTAGCATACAATGTTCCCATTGAACGTGCCTTAACTTGGGCACAATTACAAATGTTCAAGAAGCTCAAGACGTCCACACATCAATCCAAGCGCATGAGGGGTGCGATCCCTTGTGTCTAGACAAGGGAAGTTTTGACTACTCCTGAAGTATCGCCACGAGGGGAGGCCACTGTACCTCCCTTTACCATTAGGATACCCAGGTCTGGATCTGAAACTACGACACAAGCTGCCCCTTCAGCTCCTCTTGCTCCATCTGAATTTGAATTTGCTACAACTGGAGATGCTGAAGGAATGGATCCCCAGGACTTCCAAGCATTCTTACAAAGTACACAACTCTCTGATGTAGAGTTTTATTCAGATGCAGAAGAACAAGGCACATCTTCACAAAGAAAATCTACAGACGGCCGCCATGTACATTGGAGTGACGCTCAGCAAGGTCAACAACAAGGAAACCTAGAAGAAGAAGGAGCATATTAAGAGGAGACCACTAAAGCCCCAGCCTATACAGCAGAACTCCGAAGGCTGTATCAAATTATGGAACGAGTGCGATCGCAACAACTGCTCACCGAACAGAGCAGTAGAGTACTCATGACTCAGCTGTTGGAAGAAGCAGGAGTTGACTCAGAATATAGTGAAGGTCTCTTATTGATGGCAGAAACATATGGGGTAGTAGAAGCAGTGCGGACCGCCATTAAGAGGTCTCCAGTTCAATATGATCCACGAAGATTCCAAACACGACCACGCTCAGGTAAGAATATCCAGATCCCCATTAGAACGGCAAAAGGGCCAATTATTACGTCCGAACCCATCGGGACAACCTCCCAAGCAACAGAAACTGCTAGCCAAGAGCACCCAGTCACCCATGAGGAATCCACCGAGCCACTACCACCCACACCCCCACCATCGCCTCCTAGAGCAGAAACCGTGGAAATCACCTCGACCACTCAACCCACGGAACAAACCTTCATCTTCCGTACTCCCATCTCTAGTTCAACCCTATTCTCCACCTTTGATAACCCCATCTATGAAGCAACCACCATCACTACACAATCCACCGAATCGCTCATAGAGCCTGCCCTAGGACAACCATCCCCCATGCCCTCAGCCATAGGTCATCCTGACCCTAGATCCATATTCATGGGTTTCCCTGCTACCACGCAACCCTTCATGCCCTCCTCAACTCTACGACCTCAACCCCCAACCTCCATCTCTCCACTTCTCCAATCCATAACTTCCTTGCTAGAACTTTTCAACCCAGGTCTCAACCATTCCCTTTATTTTCAGCTCCCCACCCCACTTCTCATCTATTCACCACTTTCACACACACACCACCTACCATTCCAATGTATATGGTAGACCCCACACTCGCACCCACTCCTGGAAGTATGGACATTTCACCACCCACGGCACCTCCCCCTCCCCCCACGCTTCCACCTCCTCCCATTCCCCCTCCACCAATTTCACCACACACACGTCTTCAATAGACACATCATTCACTCTTCCCCTTCCCCAATTCCCTTCCCATGCATCTTCCATTGTAAACACCACCCCCTCATCTATAGGCAATGCATTGGACACCATGCTAGCTTGTATATCAAACTTAAGGACAGATTACAATCATCTCCAGCAACAGAAAGAATGCCTGCAAGAGCACTCGGAGACACTACAACACCGCCTTGCTGCACTAGAAGAGGAAAATGCTCGCCTCCACACACAATTCCAAACTCTCCAAGAGGCTCATAGCATATTGGAGGTACAGTTACAGAACACAGATCAGGAAGCAATACAAGTGGTAGAAGGTCATCTATGGACACAGCTGGAACACAATTCAAAGCTTCAGCGAAATATGGCCCTACTCAAGCGACATCTTGTTGCCGCTCATGAAGAGAATCGACGCCTGCAATTACAAAATCAGGAAAACCTAGAAGCAGCTATCGAAAGCACACCTGGGGCATCCATCAGCCCATCAAAGTTTCAAGCAGTGACCCCCAACAATATCAAGATCATATTGGAAGACTATGCCATGCTGCTTGAAGCACATGACCTGCTATCAGAGGAACTAGGTCAACTGAAGCAGAAACACCAAAAAGAAACAACAGCAGCCTCTCAAACCACCTCCTCCGCGGCTTCACTTCTCACAGACTCAGAGGCCTTAAAAGATCTCCAGAAACAGGTCACCGAATGCAAGCACGTCTACTACAATATGAGAGACCACCTTCCCCTCCAGAGGCTCCCATCGACGAAGAAGTAGTACAAATTCCTGTGGAACAAACATTTGAAGAAGAATACGACCCACAACCCTTCCTTGGAGGCCAACAAACGGAAGAAGCTCAGGACACATTCGAAGCACCACGACCTCCATGGCTACGTCAAGTGGAGGAAATCGGGAGTTCTCACGAAGAGCGCACAGTAGTGCAAAATCAGGCCATGAGGGTCATAGAGGAAACTGTGCTACAATCTGCTTACTTCAAGAACCTGTCATTGAGATGCCTTATCCTCTCATCTGAACTCCAATACAGGCCTTATTATATTATTCTGGCTGATTATAATGCAGAAATATAGAGAGTCACGGGTAAGATTCCTACCTTTGCTACCCAATTTCAACCCGAAGACCTTCCTCCAGAGGTGCAAAAAGGCAAAATATGTCAGAAACTTCTAGAGACATATCCAGAAATGCTACGCACATGGAACAACGCACCTTTACATCTCCTATACAGTCCATGCTATGGTCCAGTTCCACGCCGAAGGTCTTGGAAGGCATTCAATATCAAAGTGCAGAACAACGCGCAATGCAAGGAATGGCTAAACTACCCGTACATTGCGCCACCACAGGGAGCACCGTCGGTAGCGTACATGATGGGAACAATTCGACATTGGATGCCGCGATTGAAGCCCATGCCAGATGTGGCAGCTCAAATGATGCTTAAGATTTTAGATATGATGCAGGTAGTCCTGAAAACCTTTAAAAATGCAGCTGCACCACAGGTACGTCTACCGGGGTTTACCAATGGAAATTATGATTTGGTGTATGACATGAGCACCACCCCCTGTATTCGTGTGGCTTACGCCTGGCATGCACGCATCAAATACCTCCCTGCATGTTACAAACAGACCTTCGAAGAAATGTTCAGATCAGGTTTCTGGGAGTATCACTCGGAGGTCTTTGCACCGAAGCCAACACACCTGCTCCATCTCTTTGCTTGTGAACAAGCAATGTACTCTGAGTACTACACCACACCGCAACCAGAGGTCCCTGGCGCAATAAATTGGGATGCATTGGAAGCTGATCTAGCAAGAGGCTTAAGGATAGGAGAACACGAACTTGCCACCAATGTCATCCAATACTATATCGACCACCCGATAGAACAGAGGTCTGTCAGGGGCGACAAACGCTAGGAAGGGGGGCGTGTTGGCATACAAGCCAGATGAAGAGCATACTAGCACAACGGAGTAGTCATGCACAATACGGCAACAAGGCCCAATCATTTTTTCCATGGACCATTTACAACTCAAGTGATTTTAATCACTACACAAACATTGTAAATTCCGTTTTTGGTAGAATAGACTCCATTTTGTTCAAGCCGAGGAGTCCTCGAGCTTGAGGAGTAGTAGAATTAGCTACATATCAATTTTCATAATTTTTAGACTTCGTTTGAGCCCTCAAATAGGCTCTAGAACCTAATTTTTAACTAGGCCGGACACTATGTCTGGACAAGGCCAAAGCTAGTGAGAAAACTATAAAAAGAGCTAGAGAGCTCATTTTGGGGGTTAGATTGTTTGTGAATTGAGCTTATGTAAGAGACTTTTTGACTAATGCAAAGAACTCCATTGTTCCTCTCCTTGTTCTTGCCTTGTGTGCGCGTGTGTGTATGTGTGTGCATGCTTGTGTGCTTCTCACTCACACACTTGTGCCTTCACTTGCTCATAGTCTTCATACTAGTTCTCATGTCTCCACGGATTGACAATTATGAGGTGAATCTTCTCACGTTGGTACTCACCATTGTGCTAGAGTGACAGAAGGTATTGGCCCCTAACAGAGTCAGAGAGAGCTGGGTTGAAATATCAGAACATTCCAATGTTTCCCCCGAGGGATCAAGCCACTACTTCACAAAACCCACATGGAACCTCTCAAAATAATTCATTCCAACAGTCAGGACAAACACAACAAACACATATTTCGGTCAGACCACATGTACAATTTGGTATGCTTGCCAATGACCCCCACTATCGGCCTCAACCACCTGTTGACCCAAGGAATGGAATTCCTGCCCCTATTAGACCACCTATAGCAAGAGGACGTGGTATACCCATTCGAAGACCCGTTTTCCCTGTGATGCCTAGACCACCTGAAGGAGGAAGATGATTAAGGCCAATTCAAGTTGCCAAATGCATGAGAAACCACTATGATGGCTCTAGCGAATCGTACAATCATATAGCTGAATTTAAGCAAGTAATCAGAGCCAAACAAGTAGAAGATTTCTTGATCCAATATGAATCTTTTGGTCTAACTTTGACAGACACAGCTTTAGATTGGTTCCAGCCATTAGATACAAATAATTTTCAAAACATGGAACAAGTCTATCAAGAAATGATTGAGGAATTCACTAAGTCTGGAATTAAAAACAACTCGTCATCGTTGATTCATAGCTTTAAGCAAGCTCCTACAGAATCAGTGAGATTGGCAGCAAGAAGATTCAAACAGTATGTGGATAGATGCCCTACTGAAGAGAGACCCACTCAAAACAAAATGGTGTCATTATTTTTGGAAGGATTATTGAATGGATCATTAAGATCTTTGGTATATGTAAAAAGAGTTCAAACTTTACAAGAGTGTATGAAGGAATGTATCGACCTAGAAGACAATCTAGTAGAGGATCTGAAAATACCTCAAGGTAGTATCAAAAGTGAAGATTCAGCCAGCAGCACATCAAACCCTAAGAACAATGTAGAGGAAATAGCTGACTTAGTCGCAAAGAAGTTGAACGTTCAAGGACAGAGGAACTACCCCAACAACCCAATGAGAGTACCCATGCTTCGAAGATGTATGCATTGTGGAGGAGATCATCCATCTCATTTGTGCACTAGGGGAGTAGTCCCACCACCTGCTTATGCTTACAATAGACCATCCATGCGGGGTCCTCTACAATATTGCAACATAGAACAAAAGTATACAAATCATGGCACGAAGAACTGTCCTTACAATAGGCAATCAAGACCTGTACAACCTGTCATGAGACCTTATGGATACCCTCAGAGAGATCTAGGAGGATAAGCCTTTAGATATCCCACATATCAACAACAGGCACCTGTACCACGACCATATGCTTATCAAGGGTACACTCAACCACAACCGGTGTTAGGACAACAACCACCCCATCCTCAGAATGTTGTCCCAGTAAAAATAGCTCAGCCAGAAGAAAACTTAGAGAGAGCAATAGTCCCAGCCACACCATTGCCTAGCAATGAACCATATGACTCATCTTATGACCATAGTCAAGGAAACTATCCCAATTATGAGAGCTCTATGATAGAATAAGGACAAATGTACGAACCATATGCCTATGGCATGGAAGTGCCAGATAGTCCCTACGGATATGAGCAGGACTATGTGTCATTGATGTACAGAGCCCCCAGGGCAGCCATACCCCTGCAACCCATGAACAGACCACCTGTACCTCGAGGACCATGTTATAGATGCGGAGGTGATCATTATATCAGAGATGGCACACTACCAAACCCACCATCACCACATCGAGTCTGGGAAGGATACTGTAGTGATTGTGGTAAAGAACACCTTTTCAGAGATTGCCCCAAGAACCCCAACAAAGTTAACTCTAACGTGCAGATTAATGTGATAGAAGTGATAGAGTCGTCAGGAAGTGATAAGGAGTACACTGTACTATTGAAAGCAATAACTAGAGCCAAAGCTAAAGAGACCCCAGACAAAACCAAAGAAAATGATCAAGGTGACAGAGAAAGGAACATACCTACACCTCAAATAGTTGAAGACTCGGAGGAGCCTGAGAAAAGTGTTACAAGTAAACGAACACAGAGATGGAAGAACCGTACAGATAGGATGAAGGAAAAGAAACTACAACAAAAGAAGGAAAATGAAAAGAGTGAACAAAATCCAAAAGAGAAACAAGAAGAGGAAGAAGAAATTCGGAAAGGAAAGTCAAAAAAAGAAGAGGTAGGATCAGTTTTAGTAGATCCCATGCCTGAAGAATTAGCCATGTGGATTCACGCGTACAAAGCACGAATAAGAGCAGGACCTACCATTGAACAACATGAAAGAGAATATCCTAGAGCTGACCTAGAGAAAGAAAGGTTGGAGATATGTAAGAAGTTAATTGAAGTGGCTCAACAGACCCTAGAAAAACCTGTTGTTCAATTACCCAACTCGCGAATTCCCGAAGAAGAATTCCAAGAGTGTGTCATCCTTAATGACCTTGAGAAAACCAAAGAAGGTGAGATACACAATGAAAATCACTGTGAGGATAAAAGGGAAGGATCCATTATTCCCGAAGTAGAAGGGGAATGGCCTAAAGACTTGTGGGCAAGAGTCCAAGAAGACCGATGGAAGAAAGTGGAAGGAATAGAACCACCCTATGACGAGCTAGAAGCAGAAGGTGAAATTGAAGACTCCATACCTGAACTGAATTCAGAAGAAATAATACCAATTGATCCAAGTAACAAAGAAAATGACAGTGTAAAGGTTTTGCCAAATTACACAGGGGAGTACGAACATAATTCGGAATTATATTGTATTCCCTCGATAAGGAAAAAAGAACCGAACCCATCAATCAAAACATCGGATATCATACAACATCTTAAAAAGGTAAAAATCCCTTGTACCCTGACGTTAGAAGAACTGTTAAGGATCAAACCACATTTGAAGGAGAAACTGACCAGCCAATTGGAAATCAAGGTGGACGAGAAGGAGATGTCTGATGAAGTAAACACAGTAAAAATCCCAGTCGATAAGGTAGGAGATTTTAGTGAGGGAGATGAAGGAAGCACTTGCCTTCCAATTACCTATAGGGGTTACACCACTAAAGCCATCTTAGATTCTGGAGCTGGAGTAGGAATTGCTACAAAAGAAATCTGGGAAAAATGGGGAAAACCAGCTTTAAGACCAACGTGCATGAAGATACAAATGGCAGACGGACACACTGAACGACCCTTGGGATTATTGGAACGAGTAGTTTTTACCACTTGCGGAGTTGAATTCGAGCACACCTTAGCGATATGTCAATTTGAAAGGCATAGTAATTATGAAATGATACTTGGAAGACCATTCATGAGGCAACTAAAGGTAGTGCAAGATTGGGGAAAAGACATAGTATATTTACATCATGAAGGAACCACAACAAGAATAAATCTCCACACGTATACATATCAAGATGTTCCTCCCGTACAATGGAATCAGATTCATAAGGAGGAAGATAACCAGTCGATTCATAGTATAGGTTCAAGTGATCAATCGTGGATGAATGAAGACACTCATCTCTGGATATGCCAAACTGCGAAAAAGGAAGAAGATAGGAGGAAAGGATCGCAGCAAAGGCAAGGAGTTGCTAGATCAGTACAAGATCCAGCCTATATGCCTCTAATATTCCTAGATGAAGAATTTGAACCTCATGGTTGGATGGAGATTTTAGCCACTCTCGATGTGTGTGTAAACAAAGAAGTGATAACCATGAATGAATGCATTGATGAGGAAGGATATGATGTATGTGGTAGTTCTTCAAGAGGCTGAAGAAGGGGAAGGGATAGAAAAGGAATGGAAGGAGGATTACGAGAGCATTGAAATGGAGCAAGAGCAAATGGAAATAGAAAGTGGAAATCAAGAGGTAAGTGTCATAACTTAGAATGAAATAAATCAAGAACCAACACAGGAAGAAGAGCTTGGATTAGATGGAGTAAAAAATGATGAAGACAACAAGCCTCAAGATCAATTTGAAGTGCCCGCCCACTTCAAAAAATATGAAGTAGAAGAGAGAAGAATTGCTATTCAAATGCCAAAACGAGAAGCATAGCCAGGAATAGCATATGACAATAAAGAACAGACCAAGAAAATAGTAGTAACCTTAGAGAAAGGAGAAGAACGATGTACTTTTCTAGGACAAGATGTCTCAATGGAGGAAGAAGAAGAGTTAATACGACTCATAAAGGAATACAGGGATGTCTTTGCCTGGACATATAAGGATTTGAAAGGAGTAGATCCATCTATATGTGCACATAGAATCCCTTATGACATGTGAAGCTAAACCTTCCAAACAAAGACCATACACATATAACGATGTTTACTCAAAAAGGAAGAGATAGATAAGTTATTAGATGCTGGATTCATATATGAGATTGAACACACAGAATGGGTGTCACCCTTGGTGGTTGTACCGAAAAAGAATGGTAAGTTAAGGGTATGCATAAACTTGAAAAAAGTAAATGCTGCCACCATTAGAGACAGTTACCCATTACCCATCACGTATCATCTTTTGGAAAGAGTGGCAGGGAAGAAGTTTATAGTTTTTTGGACGGCTTTTCAGGTTATAATCAGGTAGCTATTGCTCCTGAGGACCAACATAAAACAACCTTTCCAACTGAATGGGGAGCATACACCTTTAGGGTTATGCCTTTCGGCCTAACCAATGCCCCAGCCACTTTCCAAAGATTGATGTGCCATGTATTCAAGGAGTTCCTGAGAAAGAGTATGGAGGTATACGTGGATGATTTATGCACTTACAAGTATACGATTAGAGCATATCCCTGAACTAGGAAAGATCTTTGCCAAATGTCGACAATATAGAGTATGCCTCAACCCAGAAAAATGTGTCTTCATGGTTCGATAAGGAAAAATATTAGGACATATTGTCTCTAAAAATGGAATTTCAACTAATGAAGACAAAATCAAAGTGATTCTGGATTTTCCAAGACCAAAGACTACTAAGGAAGTTCAAGCATTTATGGGACATTGGGGATACTACCGAAGATTTATACATATGTATGCCATAATTGCTAGACCTCTTTATGCACTATTGTCTCAATTTAATTGGACAGAAGAATGTGAAAAGGCCTTTAACGAATTAAAGAGTCAATTGAGTTCAGCCCCAATCCTTCGAGTACCTAATTGGAACAAACCCTTTCACATTCACGTAGATGCTTCCAAGTTTGCCATTGGTTGCATCCTAGCTCAACCCGCAGATACAGGAAAGTTAGATCACCCTATAGCCTATGCCAGTCGACAAGGCCTAGGAATGGTATACGCAGTAAAGAAGTTTCGACACTACTTATTGGCACACAAATTCAAATTCTTCATTGATCACCAAGCCCTACTGTACTTAGTCAATAAGCCCTGTAATACGGGACGACTAGTACGATGGTTTTTATTGTTGATGGAATTTGATTTTGAAGTAGTAGTCAAGAAAGGAAATACCCACATAAGAGCGGATCATCTATCAAGAATGACACATAGAGAACCACCCATAGGAGTACCTGATGATCTGCCAGACACTTACCTTTTTAATCTCGAAGTATGTCCCCAATGGGTAGAAAAATTGATCCCTATACTCACGTATGGACCTAAAAATGGGATCACACCAAGCCGAACCCAAGACCTATGGAAGACAAAAAACCTTCATATCATCGCTGGAAGTTTGTATCACCAAGACTCAAGTGGATTACTCATGAGATGCGTAGAAGAAGAACAAGAAATGTGGCTTCAAAAAGCACATGTAAATCAATGGAAAACTCATCTAAATGCGAACGGAACATGGCAAACATTGAGGAGATTGGGAATATATTGGCCAACCATGCAGAGGGATGTGCATAACTATGTATCAGCCTGCCCAACCTGTCAAGAACGGAATCCAGAAGAGAACTCCACTCTATGCTACTCCACCGTAGCACCAAGATGGAGCATGCCTCTGGTGAAGTTCTTAAAGACCCAAGAATACCCAGAAGGAGCCACTCTAGCAAGGAAACGTGCACTTGTAGAACAAAGCAAAGAGCTCTTATAGGAAAACAACTCTTTAAACGAGGAAGAGATAATCATTTGCGAGTGTGCATTCATGAAGACGAGTATCTTGCTGTTTTAGAGATGGCACATACAGGAGCTGCAGGAGGACATTTTTCTGCAAATAAAACAACAAAAATGATTCTCTTTGCAGGAATGTGGTGGCCAACTTTACATCAGGATGCAGCCACATATATTCAACCGTGTGATACATGTCAACGAACAAAATATCCAATTAGAAGAGACGAAATGCCACTAAAACCCATGATGAGTGCCAGAGCTTTCACAAAATGGGGGATAGACTTGATAGGACCTATTAGCCCACCAGCTAAAGGATCCCACACCGAGTATATAATTGTAGCCACAGATTATTTGACCAAATGGGTAAGCCAAAGAAGCCAAGAAAAATGACGCAAGAACTACGTCCAAGTTTCTATTCGAGAACGTTTTCAGTAGATTTGGATTGCTGATAGAAATTGTGAGTGATAGAGGTACACACTTTGTGAATGAAGTTATAGAAGCCTTACTGAATGAATTCTTGGTAATTCATAAGAAATCAGCCCCTTATCACCCACAAGCCAATGGACAAGCCGAAAGTTCAAATAAAATCTTGTGCACAGTTCTCACCAAAATTGTGAACAATGGTAGATCTGATTGGGATAAACAATTACATCACGCTTTATGGGCATTCCGAGTAGCTTATAAGACCACCATAAGAACTACTCCTTTTAACTTAGTGTATGGACAAAATGCTATTTTGCCAATTGATTTCTTAATACCCACTCTCAGAGTAGCAACAACTTATGAGTGGACAGGACATGAACTCTTAGCTCAATTGGATCAAATAGAGAAGTTACATGAAATTAGGTTACAAGCAGTAGCAGGGATTTATGCTGCTAAAAGGCGACAAAAGGCATATTTTGATGCTCATATTAAAGATAAAAATTTGAAGGAAGGACATTTAGTTTTGGTTTATACTTTGAAACAACACACAAAGAAACTACAAAAAAGAGGATAAGGTCCGTTAATCATTAATCACATATCCACCAGCGGAGCCATCAGCTTAGCAACTCTAGAAGGAGATGTATTACCAAACTATATCAGTGGATGTTGAGTAAAAAAATATTTAGAACCACTGATTGAAGAAATAATGTCACGACTGATAACGGGTAAAAATAGATGTCTAGAGGAAGAAAGAATACGAGAGGAAGCCAGACAAGAAGCGCTAGAGCAGATCAAGGAATGAAAAGAGTGGTTGAGAGAGAGAGATGAGAGATATCGACTAGGAGAGGAACTCGTCCCAATGGCTAATTTTAGAGCCACGAAAAACCTAGGTCAGCAAAGGACGCAACCTTACTTGAATTTGGGAGCCGAAAAAAAAGAATACCACTTAGTTGATGCTCTCATTGACACAGGAGCCGCTATAAGCTGCATCAAATTTTCATTGACTCAGCAACTCAAGGAAGAATTACATCCATCAAAGGCACAACTGATTGGAATAGGAGGAAAGATCACCAAGTGCATAGGAGAGATTATCTTACCTCTACACTTAGGAAACAACACAATGGAACAAAAACTCTTAGTATGTCATGATCAGGACTTACTCAAAGACCTAGTGTTAGGTCAAGACTGAATATATGAATATGAAGTAACTATTCAATTGGCCTTAGGATACATCTCGAACAAGATAGGACATCGTGAAGTATTAAGCATGCTAGACGAACGACCAATCAAAGCCGCAAGTATAGAACCGAAAACTCATCCAAATGAACACAGTGATGAATGCATGTTCACTAGCACTATGGAAACCCCTTCATCGAGTACTTCATGTGAGGACACACCGAATCGTGCTTGCACACCATCTTCTAATCTAGCAAGTCACAAGAGTATCATTCTATCTGAAAACAGCCTTAGCGAAGAACCACGCACAGGAGAGACTAGTTCTCCTGGCAATCACAAGTCTGCACCTATTAGAATATACCCCATTCTTTACACTCGACAAGCTTGGATAAGGAAGGACCAAAAGGATGCATATCTTCAACAGAAGAACTACTTGCTACAGCAGAAGAACCCACATAACTAGTATGTAAATCGCTCTGGATATTCAGTTCCACAAAGAATTGCTAAAGTATGGATTCCGAAGAAGGTGATAGCCGCTCAGCCGGCCTGCACACAAATATGGATTCCCAAGTCATGTACTCAAATGACAATCATCAAAAAGGACAAACCAATGAACAAGGAAAATCAGTATGGTCTAAAGGCAAAACGACACAAGCTAAACTGCTACAGGATAGAGCAGAAGTCTACATACAATTCACACGTCATTCCAAGATTCAAAAAGCAGACAAAGCAGAAGCACCAAATGAGAAGCACCGCATTCACCAGGAATGTTGGGAACATGATTTTTCCCAACAGAATGAAGTAGATATGGATGTTGAGAAGCAAGAGTAACTGTATGCATCAACCAAGTAATTCGAGTTGCACACATTTGGAGTTACCATAATCCAAAGTATGCATAATAGGGCCACATTACAAGGCCACGCATTCGGCACAATGTTCTTCTATTTCAGGATAGTGAAGCATAATTTCCCTTTGGGAAATAGGAGAGCACTTGTACATAATCTAAAGAAAATTACCAAAAAAAAACCGCTTCGGCTATGAACTAACTTTTCTGTTTTTCTTTCAGAAAAAAACATAAAAATATCTAAAAGTAGGAAAAATCCTAGGTATTACCTTTCTCTCACCCACGGGGAAGGGACGACACCATTCACGCGGAGCATTGCCAATCTTATGAAAGACAACTTAAGGAGAATTTTGATACTATCTTGCCACTAATTCATACTCTATATTGAGTGCAGATGGCATCTACTAATTCCGAAGCGACGCAAGAGGAAGAGGTCCAACTTCTTCCATTGGAATCAATAACAAAAGCAAGAGGCCATTGGTTTCTGGATGACCAACCAGTATCGGATCTCATTTTCATGGCCACTATCAAAATCATGGACACGGATCACTACTTCCCTATCATGTCACAAGATTTCAAGACTATCGTACAAGGATTACCGCGCATGACAGATGTCTGGACACAAGCAGGAATGGATGCATTTCTCAGACTACCTATTTATCTACCAGATTTCCAGAGGTGTACGCAAGTGATGAATACACTTCAGCCTGCATCGAATAAGTTATCAGTCCCAGAGCCACGAGTACTGGATAAAGTGGGGACCTGGAAGACGATTCAATTCACTCGTGAGCTAATTAACAAAGCTTTTGGGTGGAATCAAGAGAGAATCACGAATGTCAAAGATGAATGTCATGACCCAAAAAAGCGATCCTTTTTGGAAATCAATAGAACTGATATTGAAGAGGCTGTTCGATTAGTGCATCAACACTTTTGTTTTCCAAGTATGCATAGATATACAACACCTCAAAAGATCGTGGTGCAACTGCTCTCACATGCTATGAGGCAAGTCAGAAATCAAGTCAACATGACTCCATATGTCCAAGAACGCCTATTTGAAGCAGAGAAGAAGTGGGGTCAGAAAAAGTTTCTAAATAGTAGTTCGGCTTTGACCCTACTTATTTATGAGGCACTGGATATGAAGAACTGCTTGCGCTTGATGCCAACCTCAATTGAGATGGCCGAATATGTAAAGTCAGCAACTGTTCCAAAGAAAAAGAAAACAGTCATCACTGTTGAAGAAGTAGGAACCAGCTCAAAGACACCTATGAGAGGAACTAAGCGCCTTAGAGAGGAAGAAGCCCAGGTTACACCCCAATCAAAGAGGACACACACATTGCCAAGGATTCGTGGGACCCAACAGCCAATTACCAAGAGAGATCTCTCTGCAACCTTGGAAGAAATGCATCAGTATATGCGGGGGCAAGTAAATTTGAATATCCAAGGTCACCATTACAGACAGGCAAGCCAGGAAAAGAAATAGAAGGATAAATCAACTCATCAAGTACCTTCCAGATACAAAGAAATAGGGTTGGAGGAATCAAGCTCTAATGAGGAATCAAGCCCTGAGAAGGACACCTTGGATACGGATATACAAAGAGAAACACACAATGAGGATTGGATAGAGCTCAATCAAGTCGAAGTCACACGTGACAACCAACAGGCACAAATAAAGAACATAGAAGAATCCATTGGGATAGTGCATGTAATTCAATTGAATGTAACATCAAGGGTCAGCATCAAAGAAGCTCCAATAACTAATACAGATGCAAAACCACCTATCAAAGAAGAAATACAAACTCCAGTGGACCAAGACTCAGGCCTAATACAAAACAAAGAGCCAACTATGATTGAAGTGCCTGATGATACACCTCAAGGTAAAATTGACCACATGGAGGCTGAGCCAAGGATCCAACTTCATATTAGGCAGCCCCATGATACTACATTACACGTGGCACAAGGGAAAGATGTGACAACAGGAGCAGAACCTAGTATACCTACCACTTGGTTAAATGTGGATGTTACCCAATTAAAACCTGTTGCCAAGCAATGATACAAACGGCCATGGAGACGCAACAGCAAATGATGGATACAGATGCAGATTATGACAAGGCCATGCGAGAAAAGAATCAGTTTCAAATCATGAGTGAACAACTGTCCGCAAAGCTCATCCAGGCTCAGAAAGAGATTGCCGCCAAAGAAAGGGAGTTACTCGCACTGAAAGCACAATGTGATACATTGATGACACAACATCATCAACTCCAGGCACAACTGACAGATTTACAAAGATTACATGAAGCCAGTGAAGCAGATAAAGAGAGAATGAAAGCTAGAAGCAACTTATTGGAAACACAACTAAAAGTATACATGGAAGAAAACGATAGCTTACGCAGCCGCAATAAAGAATTAATGAAGGCATTGCTATATGACCAGCCTATAGACAAACAGGAGACATCCGTCAATGATCAGAAGGACTTGTAAAATCAAATGGAGAAATATGCAGAATTGTTGAAGCAAGAGCAAGCATTGAGAGCAGAATGGGAACATAAATACATGCAAGACATAAATGAGCTCAAAAAGCAATTGAATACGACCAATGGCAAACTTGCCGAGAGTTATAGTGAAAACATGGATCAGGTAGCAGAAATTGGCAATGAGTTGCTTGCAACAAAAGAAGCTCTAAGGGCAGCAATGCAAGAAATAAAAGAAAAGACTGACCAACTTACAAAATTAAACGTTAAAGCAACAGAGCCAACACCAATCGGGACACTAGTAGAGCCAAGACAAGAAAATCCTACTGACGAGGTAGAGGTATGTCCTCTATCTCCCCCGATTTATACTTCTCCAATAAAAGAGCAGATGTCGGAACCACATGATGATCATCCAATGCCATACACTGCAGAAATAGGTCAGAAGGAACGGGCTCTATTGGTGTCCCGGTTGACTAAAAATTTTGAGAATGAAGTCATCAAAGTCATGAAAGAAGCAAGGATTAAAGGTAAAGACTTGGAGACGATCATGAAGCCTTTCAACATTCCGTATGGATTGTTGAAAGAGAAAATAAGACAATACATCAAGAAGATCACTTAGAAAAATCCAGACGAACAGCTACAGTTCAAAAATGACACGTTCAACTATACTCAAGAAGAATTTGAAGCAGCACAGCTTGTTTGGAGGAGAAAATTTTTGGAGAAACATCCTACATTACGGGTGCACTGGCAAGCAGCACCATACTTATTACAGGTAAATCCATCTTTTTGTCCAACACCGCGTAGAAGAGAAGCCACAGAATTTTTGGAAATGCAAAAGAATGGTGCTATCAATAAACAGTGGCTGAACTATCCATTACTTCCAAGTCCACCACATAACTACCTACCTACGGAGGATTACATGATCAAAACCATTGAATATTGGCTACAGAATTATGCAACCGTACCCGATTTAACTATCAAAATGAACAATAAAATACTCAATATGATACTTACAGTGTTAAAGGTCTTCAAGCAGGCGGCATATACATTTTTGAACTTCATTGGCATTAACCAAGGAACAAATATTCTTGTTTTTGACTTGTCTGTTATGCCTAGCCGACCAACAATAATGGCATATTATTCTAGGTTGATGTTTTTGCCGAGTACATACATGCAAACATTCGAAGAAGCCTTTTTCACAAGATTTTTTGAAATTGACTCAGAAATTTTCTTAAAAATGTCATCCAATTTGAATGCCAGATTAGTATGGCATATGAATTAAGCTTCTTCGCCGATCATAGACAGCTGCCACATGATGGTGTGAAAGCAGAACAATGGAAGCAACTCATGATACGTGAAACCAATTTGCTTAATGAAATAGAGCAAAAAGTGTACAGAACATACTCCCGTAGACTTCCAAAGCCTGTCGGGGACGAGAGAGTTCAGGAGGGGGGCAGTGTTGCAAGAGAGTCAAGCAAAAAGAAGAAAATAAGAAGACAAAGAAAGAAGCTTCATTAAAAAGATCATATCGGAAGATACATCTCTGCAGGAAGCCCCGTAGGGGCGCAACACCCATCTCTGCATAGAGCCTCGCAGGGGCACATATCAAGGAAAAAGCACGTAGGTGGAAAGGAGGAACCAGGGCTAGGAAAGTATCCATGAAGTGCAAGAAGATAATTGGCAGGTACTAATCCTTCCGTTGACAGCGTGCGATGAAAAGAAAGTAAACATGCTTAAAGCAATACAATAGGGTCAGATGTGTGCAACCAGGACAAATCAGAAGACCAAAAGTTAGAAAGAGGTAGAGGCTGAAAAGTTAAAGAGGGTAACTAAGAACAACACATTCTTAGCCACTGGTGGCGTGTGTGGCAGCCCGACTTAACACAACCAACCCTACATACGAAAGAGCCTGAGACAAGGTGCAGGCAAAAAGCAAAGCCTGTCAAGTGACGACAGAGACAAAGAGGGGGAGAGTGTTGTAGAGCAAAGAAAGCACAAGGCAGAGAAAAAGAAGCGCCCCAAAATTTTTCAGATTTGGATACCTTATTTTTGTATCATAATCATTTTGTAATATAATTTTCGATGTAAATGCACTAGAGGAGTCCTCTAGATGCATCCCCACAGAAGATTAGACGCTTACCCATGTAAATTAGTAGGAAAATTAGTCTTTTAGTGAATAAAGTGCCGGTCTCTTGTGTGAAAGGACCATTTTTAGGGCACATGTATATAAGTCAATTGGTGACTCTTTGTAAAGACTTTTGACCATTGTGAGAATCAAGAGCACAAAATTTCGAATTTGTGTCTTCTCCTCTCTGTATCTTCTTCTTTGTGAGCTTGTATGCATATGTGTTGCTTGGAAAGAGTGTTAGGAGGTGTTGTCTATCCATGAAAGTGTTTGTTTGCTGTGGTTAAGGTGTGTGTGAAGTGTAGGAAGTGTAGGAAGGTCATTCCCGTGACTCAGTATTTTGCTCATAACTTGAAGAAGAAGCTTCAGAATTGAGTGAAAATACCACCATTGGATGCCTCTTCTTGAGAGCTTCGAAACGCATATACTATTCGCTATATTTGGAGTTTGGAGATCAGAGAAAAGCTCAACTTACTGTTGGCTACTCTTCCAAGTATCGCGACATCATGACTGACAGATGAAGCTTGTTTGGATTAGTCTTTGCCTTGTTTGCACTCTTTGAGTAACTCATTTGCATTGATTGTCATTTGAATGCATGTCTTCATACACTCGGCTAGGTTTTGATACTCATCGGATTGATAATTAAAGCGTGAATCCCCACTATATGCACTTGAGGGGGATTGAGGTATAGTCTCTTTCTCCACAAGTCCCTAGGTTGGAACTTAGGTACACAATATGTATATGTATATGTCTATGTATTTGTATATGTATATGTATATGTATAGGTATATGTATACGTATATGTATACGTATACATATATGTATACGTATACATATATGTATACGTATATTTATATGTATATCTATATGTATATTTATACGTATATGTATACATATTTTACAGGTATATGCATACATATATGTACATGTATACATATATGCATATGTATATGTATATGTATATGTTTATGTATATGAATATGTATATGTATATGTATATGTATATGTGTATGTATATGTATGTGTATATGTATATGTATATGTATGTGTATATGTATATGTATATGTATATGTACATGTATATGTATATGTATATGTATATGTACATGTATATGTATATGTATATGTATATGTATATGTATATGTATACGTATATTTGTATGTATATGTACATGTATATGTATATGTATATGTATATGTATATGTATATGTACATGTATATATATATATATATGTATATGTATATGTATATGTATATGTATATGTATAGGTATATATATAGGTATATGTATAGTTATTTGTATATGTATATGTATATGTATATGTATATTTATATGTATATGTTTATGTACAAGTATATGTACATGTATATGTTTATGTATATTTATATGTATATGTAGATGTATATGTATATGTATATGTATATGTATATGTATATGTATATGTATATATATGTATATGTATATGTATATGTACATGTACATGTTGTTGCGGGAGAATCAAGCAAAAAGAAGAAAAGAAGAAGACAACGAAAGAAGCTTCACTAAAAAGATCATATCCAAAGATACATCTCTGCAAGAAGCCCCGCAGGGGTGCAACACCCATCTCTGCACAAAGCCCCGCAGGGGCACATATCAAGGAAAAAGCACGTAAGTGGAAGGAGGAACCAGGACAAGGAAAGTATCCATGAAGATATGCAAGAAGATATCCAAAGGTTTTGAAACCACAAGGGGGTGCTTCAACCTCTTGATCTTTGGAAGGTCCAGATTGAAGGCTGAAGGATCACATCCTCATACCTTCCACTGGTGGCGTGCGTGACAACCCGACTTATTAGGCAAGACAAATGCATCAGGCCCAGAGGATGTAAAACAAGAATTAAAAGAACAGGCAGTACAAATGCATTAGGTCAAGAGCATGTAAAAGAAAAATCAAGAACAGGGCCTTTAAAACGGAACGCCAGTCCAACCAGGCGGCATAACTGACCAAGGGATGCGTGCGGACAACAAGCTGAAGAAAATAAGTAAAGCCTGTCAAGGGACGACAGAGACAAAGAGGGGGAGAGTGTTGCAGAGCAAAGGCAGAGAAAAAGAAGGGCCCCAAAATTTTTTCGATTTGGACACCATATTTTTGTATCATAATCATTTTGTAATATAATTTCCGATGTAAAAGCACTAGAGGAGTCCTCTAGATGCACCCCCATAGAAGATTAGTAGTTTACCCGTGTAAATTAGTAGGAAATTAGCTCTTTAGTGAATAAAGTGCCGGTCTCTTGTGTGAAAGGACCATTTTTAGGGCACATGTATATAAGTCAACTTGTGACAAGGACTTTTTGCCATTCTGAGAGAGCACAGAATTTCGAATTTGTGTCTTCTCCTCTCTGTATCATCTTCTTTGTGAGCTTGTATGCATGTGTGTTGCTTGAAAAGAGTGTTAGGAAGTGTTGTCTATCCATGAAATTGTTTGTTTGCTGTGGTTAAGGTGTGTGTGAAGTGTAGGAAGTGCTGAAGTGTAGGAAGGTTATTCCCGTGACTCAGTATTTTGCTCATAACTTGAAGTAGAAGCGTCAGAATTGAGTGAAAAGACCATCACCGGATGCGTCTTCTCTAGAGCTTCGAAACGCATATGGTATTTGCTATATTCGGAGTTCGGAACTGGGAGAAAAGCTCAATTTATTGTTGGTTGTTGTTCCAAGTATCGCGACACCATGACTAACAGATGAAGCTTGTTTGGATTAGTCTTTGCCTTGTTTGCACTCTTTGAGTAACTCATTTGCATTGATCGTCATTTGAATGCATGTCCTCATACACTCGGCTAGGTTTTGATACTCATCGGATTGATAATTAAAGCGTGAATCCCCACTATATGCACTTGAAGGGGATTGAGGTATAGTCTCTTTCTCCACAAGTCCCTAAGTTGGTTCTTAGGTACACACGTTTTTTGGCGCCGTTGCCGGGGAGTGTCGAATCAAACCGAGGCATTGGTGTGATGGTAAGTAGCTTTTTGCATTGAAGCGAGAGGAGGAGTAGTGATTTTCTCTTCTTTGGTAAGTCACTTTCATCCGCACTTACTACTTCTCACTCTTGAAGTGTGTGTAGTGAGTTATTAGTCTAGGGAAGTGAGTGGAGTGAGTAGAGTAGAAGGAGTAAGGGAGTAGGTTAAGTAATTAGAGTAGCTTTCAGTCTTTGTCTTGTTGTTTTTTTTCAGTGAGTAGGAAAATTCAAAAGTATAAAAGCCAAAAATGTCATTTTGTAAGTCACTTGTCTCTTGAACAAGTATCGTGAGAGGCTGCTGTCGAGTATCGTGAGCTAAATTCCGGGCTGTTTGAGCTGCACAGAGCAAGTCAGCGTGGTTAAAGGGTTGAGGGAGAGTACCTAAGGTAAGCACATATATCATTATCTCATCCTTATCACATAAATTAAGCATTTTAGAAAAAACGATCTGCGTGAAGTATCGTGAAGGACATACCGGGGTAGAGAAGAAGTAATTTTCTGATTTAGGCTAAAAGGGGAGAGTAGATGCACTCTAGGCACATGTGTATGAAATTAAAATCCAAAAAAACACTTGCAAAAATTTGAAAAGTGTCAAGTATCGTGTTCTCCCGCGGTCGAGTATCGCGATACCTGACAAGTATCGTGATCTCCTGTGGTTGAGTATCGTTGTTGAGCCCTAACCGGTTGAAACTAAGGGTGCAAAGTATTTTTTCTCTTAAGGTTCAAAGGGTGAATTCAAAATCTTAGGTGCAAAAGTAAAGAATTAAAAGGAAAGGTGAAGGTATGGAAGCGGCCGTGTACGCAAAGGTGGAAATAGGGCCGCCCAATCAAAAATTTGTTCTAAAGTCACTACAGGACAAAGTAGTGAGTCGTTGGTGACCAGTTCAAAAGACAATCTTGGGACATTGAAAGGGCACCAAGATTGTATTACAGTTAGAGTGCGCGGAACCGGCGCACTCAACAAAAGAGAGACAAAAGGCTATTCTTGGACACTGGAAGAAGAAGCAAGAGGAGAAGTGAAGAGTCACTGGTGTGTGACGACCCTGGAAAGTGAAGAGTGCAAGAAGTGTGGCTAAGGAGGTGTGCAGAGAGTGCAAAGCGAGAGACGCCAATCCCAAAAGTCTCTCTCCGCGATCAGGCCAAAGAAGTATTAGTCCCTCAGCTCGTGGAAGCTTGGTGCAAGGTGTGCACAAGGAGAAGCTGGAAGCAAGTGAAGGACTGGTGCAGAAGAGGCCGGCTGCTGGAAGACTCTGAGATAATTGATCTTTTATGATTGAGCATTCTCTGTAATTGTGCCCGGAGTATTAACTCGGATTGAACCAAACAGTGTAATCGTTCTACTGTAATCAAAATTTCAAGGTTCAAAGGTTCAAAGGTGTTTTTTGCAGAAGCTTGTCTGAGTTATTTCCTCTCTTGTTCTTCTTCTTTTTCTCCTACAAACCCTCAAACTCCTTCACGTCCAAGAAACTCCCAACAAATTTGGCACGCACGGTGGGACCTACAAGGAGATTTGAGCTTAGGAGAAGATCTATTCCAGTGCCAACAGTAATACTCCAGTTGACTAAACGAGGTAAGTACTTATATCAAGTGTCTCATTTCAGGTGAACTATGAACAGCTCATGACTGCGACCCGGTCACAAACCTTGAGGGTCAAGTGCAAGCAGACAAGAAGAAAGGCGAACAGAAGATCATCGAGTCCACTTTCATCGACTTCATCGGTAGGAAGCATGGCAGGACATGTGGACCTAGAAACCTTACTCTCCAGATTAAACATAAAATTTCCCTCTTTCAGAGGTTTAGCCCATGAGGATCCAGATGAGCACATTCAAAGATTTCTTGCATTATGCAAGACTAGAGGTCTAATGGGCAGGGAAGATGCCTTCTTGATACTCTTCCCTGCCACATTGGAAGGTCTGGCAGACAAGTGGTTTAGCCAGTTTGCTGAAAACCACTTTACCTCTTGGGATTTGATGAAAGAGGCCTTCAAAAATCAGTTTCAGCATGGAAACACGGTGGAGATCATTATCAAAGAGTTAGAAAACTTGAGATTGGGTCCAGGAGAAAAGTTCCCAGAGTTTGTGACCAGGGCCAAAGCACTAATGGCTAAACTACCAGATCCACCGCATGATTTCTTTGTCAAGAAATGGTTAGCCAAACCCCTACCTGTGGTCACCCAATGCAAAATCAAAGAGTTAGTGCTACCTACTGCCTCTGTTGAGGAATTCATCAATACGGCCACACGCTTGGAGCAGATAAGGCACCAGTATGGTGCAACTTCTTCCCAACCATCCTATGGTACAGAACTGGAGGACCCAGTGATCCAGTTAAGAAGGGAGCTGGAGGGCTTGAAAAGGAATAAGCCCTACATAGAGGAGGAGACTGCTGTAGCTCAGCTGAGAAAAGAGATTGAAGCCCTCAAGCTCCAAAAGGAAGAGGAAGCCCAAGCAGAAGAACTAGCTCAGCTGAGACAGGAATTGCAGGAACTCAAAGGAGGCGGCATTAAGAATGGACTCTGGTGCTCCATGTGCAGCAAGCAAGGGCACATAGTAAGTGAATGTGTTCTGCTAAATGTGACTTGTCAATTATGCAAGAAGATTGGGCATGAGGCCCATGAATGCCAAGTAAGGGGAATGCCTACAACGACATACTGGACACAAGGAGGACTCTTGCCACCAGCAAATGTAATGGCAGTAGCAGCAAACCAAGGTAACAATTATAATCCCAGACCAAGGAATAATTTTTCAAATGGGCCTAGAAGGCCCATCATTTGCTTCAGATGTGGAGAGTGCGGGCACTACCAATCTAGGTGCACTCTCCCAGAAAATGCCCCTCCTTGCAGGAATTGTCCAGAGGCCAGGGATCACTATACAAACTGTTGTCCTAAGAATCAAGCCTCTACTTCCAGACCCCATCTCCAAATGATCTCTGTATTCAAGGAGGAAACATTACCTCAGGTGAATGAACCCTCACCATCTACCAGAGTGGTACAATTAGAAGAACTCGAATCTTTTGCAATACAGACAAGAAGCAAGGGAACGGCAAAAGTGGTAGAAAATCAAGAATCAATAATTAGGGAATTGAACAAAGACAGAGTTGCATTTGAAGACAAAGCCACCACAAGTGCAGACACAAACCAAAAGGAATATCTCATAGGCACCAGTGATGCCATTAGGCATGCCTTCAACAGGGCTCAAGAAGAGTTTGGCAAAGCAAATGAAGCTCATTCTCTTAAAGAGTCAGAGGCTTCAAAACTACTCAAGTCAATGAAGAAGGAGGTTAGTATTTTTGAATTAATAAAGATGGATGGGAAATTCAGGTCAGAATTATTGCAGATAATTGATGAGGCTTCTACTACAAGCTTAGTGGCAAAGACTGCTATTTTACATAAAGGGATAATTATGGGGGAAGCACCCCTTACGGATTATAAAAGTCCTCGGCTTACAATATCAATCAAGGGTCATCAATTTCAAGGTGTTATTGTGGATGGTGGTTCGGGCATTAACTTGATGCCTGAACATACCATGAAAAAGATTGGACTCCACCCTTCAAGACCTGCAAATTTCACGGTTACGTTGGCAGATCAGAGCAAAGTAAGGCCCTTGGGGGTAATCCCAAAAGTTCCACTTGAAGTACAAGGTAATCTATTCATTCTGGATTTTGTGGTTTTAAGATTGCCCCAAGTTGAAGGAGGATTTCCTCTCTTAATTGGAAGACCTTGGCTGAGGCATGCCAGTGTCATTCATGATTGGGGCAAGGACACTATGTGGGTACAAAAGAAAGGGCAGGAGCTGACACAAATTCATTTAGAAGAAGGCCCAGACAATCAAGGAAACACTAGTATGATGCAAACAGTGAGCATTTGCATGGAAACAGAAGCGGAGGATCAACCCCATATAGATTTTGAGGAAGAAGAGGATATTCTAAGTTGGCTCCAAGCAGGCAACTCTTCCTCTTGTTTTGGAATTTTTCTTGATAATCCTTGTACAAATGAAGGTTATGATGAAGACAAGGAAAAGGTCCAGGTTGATGGATTGGGAGAGCCCATCACAGACCACAGAAGGGGCAGGAAGATACCTCTCAAATACAACTTGGAGGAGGATGTGTCAACCACAGATAAAGAAGTTTCTAAAGCTAAAAACAAGGTAAAAAATTCTGAGGTTGAATGTTCTTTCCCAATTCAAGAAATCCCTGCAGGATGGATGCAGGACAAGGAGGAACACATTGAAGTCCAAAATACACCTGCTTATGAAGCAATGCACGAAAAGCTAGTAGAAGAAGACAAGGAAGCAGATGCGAACGGAGATAATATGGTGGCGAGAAATCCTGTCCAAGAAATACACTTAGGCACTCAAGACAATAATCAGCCAGTTCTGGTGGCCACTTGGTTGTGGAGCCACCCAGGGCTCCTTGAAAAGGTAAAATCATTCTTGACCCAGTATGTAGATGTTTTTGCCTGGCATTATAAAGACTTAGAAGGAGTGCCTGCATCTTATGGAGAGCACAGAATCCCTCTAGTTGATGGAGCCAGACCCATCAGAGGAAGGAGTTATAGACTTAATCCAAAATATGCCGAAGCCGTCTATGTGGAAATCCAAAAGATGAAGGATGCAGGAATCATCATTCCTGTTGAACACTCAGAGTGGCTCTCACCTATGGTTATAGTACCGAAGAAGAATACTAATAAAATCAGAATTTGTGTTGACTTTAGAGCTCTCAACAAGGTGACCATTCCAGATGGGTTCCCTATGCCTTTTGCAGAACAGGTCATTGAAGAAGTGGCTGGGCATGCATTATATAGCTTTATGGATGGATTCAGTGGCTATAATCAAATATCAATACATCCAGAGGATCGTGAAAAGACTGCTTTTATCACACCTTGGGGAACATATGTGTATGTAAAAATGCCATTTGGGCTCAGAAATGCTCCAACCACCTTTAACAGAACGGTCAATCTCATTTTTGGCCCCCTATTGCTGGAATCACTTAGAATCTTCATGGATGACTTCTCTTCGTTTTCAGGATCTCACAAGGAAACTCATCTAGATTGTTTGGACCACCACTTGAGGCAGCTGCAGAATATTTTCCAAAGATGCAGAGAGACTAAGTTAAAGCTCAATCCAAACAAATGTCATTTCCTTGTGACAGAAGGAACTCTCTTAGGACATGTGGTGTCGGCTAAAGGTATGGCCCCAGATCCTGACAAAATCATTTCTATATTAAAGTTGCCTAAACCTAAATCCCCTAAAGAGATCCAGAGTTTCTTGGGGCATACCGGTTACCACAGAAGGTTTATAAAAATGTATGCAGAGATAGCTAGACCTCTGACTAGACTTACAGGTAAGGAAGTACCTTTTAAATGGGAAGAAGAGGAGGAAAAAGCATATCAAACATTACGGTCAAGGTCGGTGTGCGCTCCTATCTTGGTCACACCTGAGTGGTCAAAAATCTTTCATATACATGTCGATGCCAGTGCCTATGCAGTGGGGGCAGTTTTGACCCAACCCAGTGAAGAATTTAAAGTGGACAGGCCAATTCAATATGCCAGTAGAATCTTGACCAAGGCTGAAAGGAATTACAGTACTACTGAAAGGGAAGCCCTAGCAATGGTCTTTGCTGTCCAAAAATTCCGTCATTACTTACTGGGGGTAAAATTAATTATTATATCAGATCACCAACCACTAAAATACCTACTCAACAAACCCCAGGCCACCGGTAGAATATGGAGGTGGTTATTGTTGTTCCAAGAGTTTGATTTTTCTGTAGTCCATAAACCAGGAAAAGACAATGTTATGGCGGATCACCTATCCAGAATAAATATGATGAATCAAACTAGTGGAATCAATGATGACTTTCCAGATGCTCATCTGTTTACTGTAAAAGCTCAAGGTTGGTATTACGACATCAAAAATTTCATTAAAACTGGATTGTATCCAGAAAAGGCTAGTGCTGTACAAAAGAAGAGCTTGCTAATCAAGAGTAGACCATATACCTTCATCAAAGATAAATTGTACAGACAGGGCAAAGATGACCGGTTCAGGAAGTGTTTGGAAGAAGAAGAAGTCAGGGAAGTCCTTCACTCTGCACATGAAGGAACGGGTGGTGGGCACCTCCCAGGACATATTATGAGTCAGAGGATACTGGATGCTGGTCTATGGTGGCCTACACTATTTAGGGATGCAGATGAATGGGGAAAGGCATGTGACATTTGCCAGAGGTGTGGACCTAAGCCAACAAAGCAGAGACATAACCCCTTGGTTATTTCCACCTCCTGGCAACCATTTGAGAAGTGGGGGCTTGATTTTGTAGGGCCCATCTACCCTCCCGCTTTTCCAAAAAGAGAAAAATATCTCTTGATAGCTACAGATTATGCGACAAAGTGGGCTGAAGCTATTGCCTCTCCCGATTGCACTGCCCAAACTGTTGCTGATTTCATTTATAGTAACATCATTTGTAGGTTTGGTTGTCCACTCAAAATTTGTACTGATCACGGTACCCATTTTGTAAATAAAGTCCTGCAAGAAATCTTCAACAGGTATAGAATTCTTCATAGGACCTCTTGTGCTTACTATCCACGAGCAAATGGACAGGCTGAATCGACAAATAAGGTTTTAATTGCAATGTTAAGAAAGGAGTGTATGTTGCAACCTACTTCATGGGGCATTGCTTACCAAGGTACACTTTGGGCATACAGGTTAGCCTACAAAGAGGCCACTGGATATTCCCCATTCCAACTGGTTTATGGCATATTACCCATCGAGCCCTTTGAATTTTTACATGGATCCCCTAAGATAGCATTCATGCAGGGAAAGAAGGATTGTGATGTCTCTCAGAGGCTAGGAGCACTACATAAAGTGGAGGAGATTCGTCTACTAGCGACCAAACAATTGATAGAGACTCAGATGAAGCGGAAGGAGGCACATGATCGACATCTGTGGAAAAACAACATTGAAGCAGGCATGTTAGTTCTTCTCCATAAACCTAACCCTCATACGACTGCAAAAGGGAAATGGATCCCTCATTGGGAAGGACCTTTTCGCGTGCTGAAGATATTGCATTGGGGTGCTGTGCAATTGGAAACCCTCGCTGGCGACACCCTACCTTTAGTAAACATTTCCAGACTCAAGGCTTATTATCAAGTGTCATAACCATTGTATTTTCATTTATTTTGTTCCTGATGGTTTTGGTTTGGTTTATTAGGTAACAGGAATTAAAAAAAAAGCTCACGCGTTTTTTTTTTCTTCGGCGCCATTTTTTTCATTCTCTTGATGTTTATTTCATCCACTCAATCAATTAAAATTCACAGTTCAATAAAATTGGGCGCAATTTTTTTGGATGGCCCTTAGTTCTGCACAATAACTTTCATTAATGCCCATTTCTTTGTTCTCCCTTGAATGGCTAAGATTAAGAGTTGCATCTCCTCTCTTTTGAGCACCCTTTTATGGTCATTCTTGATTAGGAGGTGATCCTTCATTCATCATTGCTATATAATATGCCTTCCCTTCATTCTTGCTCCCTCAGCATCAATCCTGTTATCATCTTCGCGCTCTGGCTATGATCGTGAACCTGGATCTTAGCCACCCCTCAAAGTGCATGCGTCCGATATGAAGAGAAGTATACGATAATCCTCCATCCTTTTCCCGCCTCCTCCCCATCCGACCCCCCCCCCCTTCCACTACCCCTTCCAACCCCCCTCTCTCAACCCCAACCCACCACCCCATCCGCCTCCCCCAACCCCCCACCCCATCCGCCTCCCCCAACCCACCACCCCATCCGCCTCCCCCAACCCCCCACCCCATCCGCCTCCCTCAACCCACCACCCCATCCGAATCCCCCTTATCACCACCCCCTCTCACCCCCCCTCTCACACCCGCAGCGCTCTCCGCCCCCCCATCTCCAACCCCCCTCTCTCAACCCCAACCCACCACCCCATCCGCCTCCCCCAACCCCCCACCCCATCCGCCTCCCCCAACCCGCCACCCCATCCGCCTCCCCCAACCCCCCACCCCATCCGCCTCCCCCAACCCACCGTCCCATCCGAATCCCCCTTATCACCACCCCCTCTCACCCCCCCTCTCACACCCGCATCGCTCTCCGCCCCCCCATCTCCAACCCCCCTCTCTCAACCCCAACCCACCACCCCATCCGCCTCCCCCAACCCCCCACCCCATCTGCCTCCCCCAACCCACCACCCCATCCGAATCCCCCTTCTCACCACCCCCTCTCACCCCCCCTCTCACACCCGCAGCGCTCTCCATCCCCCCCATCTCCAACCCCCCTCTCTCAACCCCAACCCACCACCCCATCCGCCTCCCCCAACCCACCACCCCATCCGACTCCCCCCCTCTCACCCCGCCCTCTCACACCCGCAGCGCTCTCCGCCCCCCCATCTCCAACCCCCCTCTCTCAACCCCAACCCACCACCCCATCCGACTCCCCCTTATCACCACCCCCTCTCACCCCGCCTCTCACACCCCCAGCGCTCTCCGCCCCCCATCTCCTACCCCCCACTTCCCCCTCTCACAACCGCAGCGTCCGCCCCCCTCTCCAACACCCCCGTCCACCACCCCATCCGCCTCCCCCTACCCACCACCCCATCCGACTCCCCCATCCGCCTCCCCCAACCCACCACCCCATCCGACTCCCCCCCTCTCACCCCGCCCTCTCACACCCGCAGCGCTCTCCGCCCCCCCCCCCCCCCTCATCTCCAACCCCCCTCTCTCAACCCCAACCCACCACCCCATCCGCCTCCCCCAACCCCCCACCCCATCCGCCTCCCCCAACCCACCACCCCATCCAAATCCCCCTTATCACCACCCCCTCTCACCCCCCCTCTCACACCCGCATCGCTCTCCCCCCCCATCTCCAACCCCCCTCTCTCAACCCCAACCCACCACCCCATCCGCCTCCCCAAAACCCCCACCCCATCCGCCTCCCCCAACCCACCACCCCATCCGACTCCCCCATCCGCCTCCCCCAACCCACCACCCCATCCGACTCCCCCCCTCTCACCCCGCCCTCTCACACCTGCAGCGCTCTCCGCCCCCCCCCCCCATCTCCAACCCCCCTCTCTCAACCCCAACCCACCACCCCATCCGCCTCCCCCAACCCCCCACCCCATCCGCCTCCCCCAACCCACCACCCCATCCGAATCCCCCGTATCACCACCCCCTCTCACCCCCCCTCTCACACCCGCAGCGCTCTCCGCCCCCCCTTCTCCAACCTCCCTCTCTCAACCCCAACCCACCACCCCATCCGCCTCCCCCAACCCCCCAACCCATCCGCCTCCCCCAACCCCCCACCCCATCCGCCTCCCCCAACCCACCACCCCATCCGAATCCCCCTTATCACCACCCCCTCTCACCCCCCCTCTCACACCCGCATCACTCTCCGCCCCCCCATCTCCAACCCCCCTCTCTCAACCCCAACCCACCACCCCATCCGCCTCCCCCAACCCACCACCCCATCCGACTCCCCCCCTCTCACCCCGCCCTCTCACACCCGCAGCGCTCTCCGCCCCCCCTTCTCCAACCTCCCTCTCTCAACCCCAACCCACCACCCCATCCGCCTCCCCCAACCCCCCACCCCATCCACCTCCCCCAACCCACCACCCCATCCGAATCCCCCTTATCACCACCCCCTCTCACCCCGCCTCTCACACCCGCAGCGCTCTCCGCCCCCCCCATCTCCTACCCCCCACTTCCCCCTCTCAGAACCGCAGCGTCCGCCCCCCTCTCCAACACCCCGTCCACCACCCCATCCGCCTTCCCCAACCCACCACCCCATCCGCCCGGCCCCCTCTCCAACACCCCCGTCCTCCACCCCATCCGCCTCCCCCAACCCACCACCCCATCCGACTCCCCCTTATCACCCACCCTTCTCACCCCGCCCTCGCAGACCCGCCGCGCCGCGCTCTAGTCCCCAATGGCCGATCCTTCAACACAGGCAGCTCTTTCGGAATTCCCATCTTCGGCCTTACAAACGACCCATCCCACTGACCCTCATTCAGATCCTCAACCCTCTCATACCCGACCACTTACCACCCTCGTCTACCCGGTCCCGACATTGCTTGTTTCACTTTCCACCCCGCTTCCTGCACCCACAGACTCCCATTATCCCCCACCAGATGCCTCGACTTTCGCTCGTCATACTCCATTTCCTCCCCCACTTCTAAATATTCCTACCTATTCAATTCGCTCTGATTCAACCGATATTTATTCTCCACCTTCCCTTCCTCGCCCACCTTCCCCTTCTTCCTCTCCTTCTGTTTCGCAGATCTCGCAACCTAATTCGCCTTCCGGCGATTACATGCGCCTTTTTCTTCCACCGGATTTGAATATCCAAATTCGTCTTCATATATCCCTTCCCCCCATTGAACTCCGTAATCTTTTCTCAGTTGAAAATCTTCAGTCTGCAGGACTTTTGGGCTTGGCCAACGTTCTCTTGCAGGAACCATCCAACCATAATGATGTCTATGAAGCTCTCAGGTTGTTCCCCACTTTTCGCACCGGCACTCTAAACATCTCTGACCTTGCCACCAGTATACACTCCTCCATCATTCACTATAGCAGCCCTCCATTCTTATATTCGGGAGTATCACCCTCTGAAACAATTGCTTTTTGTAAAGCTCGCTTTGAAAATCACGCAAGTTTTTCCATCCGAATGCAATCCATCCTTAATTCCTTCATCTTTTTCTTTTTACTTCGTTGCCCAACCTCTCGACTTCCACTGTCCGATATTCGCATTGCTGATCCACTCTACTGCTTCCTCACTAGCCGCCCGTACCCTTACGCCGCCCTCCTCTATAGTTCCTTAAGCTTGCGCTCCAGTAGACTTCGTGGCGCTATCACTCGCCAATCTCGTGCCTTTTCCATATATTCTGATCCATTGCTAGCTTGGTTATATCATCTCCCTGCGCATTTTGCTAATCATTCACTACCCCAATCCCACACAGATCAGATTATGCCTTCCATCTCCCGCCCTCCCCCCTCCCCTACACTCTCCATTGGCTCGACTTCCGTTCCAACCCTACCCTCCGCACCACCTGATATTCCTCCCCTTCATCCACACTCTGCCTCCCCTCTCCTCACTACATCTCCTGCTACTGCCACAATTCATACTCCTGAACCTGTTCCCCCCATAGATCTTCTTCGGCCGCATCCTTTCGCACACACATTCAAACCCAACTCAACCCGCAAAACCCCACCTGTACACCCCCTCGTCCTCCGAGTTCTGTTTTTCAACGTACCGGTGACCAACCTGCTCCTTCTCCATCTACAACCCCTCCTCCCCGTCCGCATGTAAACCCTCCTTCCAATCTCCCTCCCAATCCACCTGCCTCCACTACTCCGCCATTTGACCTTCCATCCACCCCTTCCTTTTTACATTTACTCCGCGACGCGAGCGCAGTTGCTCTTGGCAGTGCTCAAGCCTCCTAGCTTTCCTTGGATTCGGTATCGGCGGCAGCGTCGGTTCATCAGCAATATATCTCCACAATTGACAACATCAATCGCATGGCTACTTCTCAATGGCAATCGCTCAATGAAACGGCGCGATTGCTCAAAGAAGAGAGAGATCACTATCGAGATATGGCCGACTCTGCGTTGAAAGCCTTAGAAGATCTTCAAAATCGCTCTAACTTAGGGCTATGTGCTAATCCTGCATGCAGACGTATCCGACGGGACAGGGACAATCTTAGGCAATGCCTTAGTTCGCTACAGCATATGATTGAGGAAGCTTCTGCTCCTTTGCCCCCCTCTCCACCAACATCGGCTGAGAATCTCAATCACCCTGCACAATAATTTGCCGTCCACAGTCTCAATAAATTGCTCATCCCCTTCATAATAATTGCTCTTAGCTTCCATTATCGCTTTGTCACTAAAATTCTCATCCCTCTGATTTTGTCAATAATTCTTGTAGGGTGCCTTATGATTTTTCTTACTTAAATAATACCCGCACTCTTTATCTCTTTTCTTGCCTCAGATTCGTTCTTCTCCTGTCCGCTGTCTTGAGTTCTACCTGTTTTGGTATTGCTGTTGTCTCTCCGGGACGGAGAGATCTTTCGGTGGTGGGCATCTGTTGAGCCCTAACCGGTTGAAACTAAGGGTGCAAAGTATTTTTTCTCTTAAGGTTCAAAGGGTGAATTCAAAATCTTAGGTGCAAAAGTAAAGAATTAAAAGGAAAGGTGAAGGTATGGAAGCGGCCGTGTACGCAAAGGTGGAAATAGGGCCGCCCAATCAAAATTTTGTTCTAAAGTCACTACAGGACAAAGTAGTGATTCGTTGGTGACCAGTTCAAAAGACAATCTTGGGACATTGAAAGGGCACCAAGATTGTATTACAGTTAGAGTGCGCGGAACCGGCGCACTCAACAAAAGAGAGACAAAAGGCTATTCTTGGACACTGGAAGAAGAAGCAAGAGGAGAAGTGAAGAGTCACTGGTGTGTGACGACCCCGGAAAGTGAAGAGTGCAAGAAGTGTGGCTAAGGAGGTGTGCAGAGAGTGCGAAGCGAGAGACGCCAATCCCAAAAGTCTCTCTCCGCGATCAGGCCAAAGAAGTATTAGTCCCTCAGCTCGTGGAAGCTTGGTGCAAGGTGTGCACAAGGAGAAGCTGGAAGCAAGTGAAGGACTGGTGCAGAAGAGGCCGGCTGCTGGAAGACTCTGAGATAATTGATCTTTTATGATTGAGCATTCTCTGTAATTGTGCCCGGAGTATTAACTCGGATTGAACCAAATAGTGTAATCGTTCTACTGTAATCAAAATTTCAAGGTTCAAAGGTTCAAAGGTGTTTTTTGCAGAAGCTTGTCTGAGTTATTTCCTCTCTTGTTCTTCTTCTTTTTCTCCTACAAACCCTCAAACTCCTTCACGTCCAAGAAACCCCCAACAATCGTGATACTTCCCAAGTATTGAGTATCGTGAGATCACTGATCGCGATACTTCCCAAGTATCGAGTATCATGAGATCCCTGATCGCGATACTTTCCAAGTATCGAGTATCGTGAGATCCCTGATCGCGATACTTACCAAGTATCGAGTATCGAGTATCGAGTATCGAGTCCCTCAAGTATCGAGTATCGTGAGGTCCCTGATCGCGATACTTACCAAGTATCGAGTATCGTGAGATCCCTGATCACGATAGTTACCAAGTATCGAGTATCGTGAGATCCCTGATCACGATACTTATCAAGTATCGTGTATCGTGTAATCCCTGATCGTGATACTTACCAAGTATCGAGTATCGTGTGATCCCTGATCGTGATACTTATCAAGTATCGTGTATCGAGTTCCTCAAGTATCGTGTATCGTGTCTGCTCAGTATCAAGTATCGTCTTTATCCAAGTATCGAATATCATCTCCCGTGAAGTATCGTGTATCGTCTCGGGTATATATCGTGTATCATCTGAGTCAAAGGTCGAGTATCGTGAACTTTTTTGGAGGTCAAGTATCGTGACTTGAGGATTTACAGTTAGTCCTGTCCCCACCAAATTTTTCCAGCATTCTGACCCTTGGTGAAGAGCTCTAGAAGCCAGAGGTGGGCAAGGGCTGATCAGAGCTTTTAAGTTGATGAACCTAAGATCTAGGAGAACCCTAGGAAGCCGAAGAAGTGTGATCTCTTCTGTAGGAAGTGTAGCCGAACCAAGTAGCCATTCACATTATTCTGAAACCTCTAGTGAGTCAGAAGAAGAAATTCCTATGGCTTCAGAGGATATGCAAAACACTGCACCAATGATTGGCATGATGTCAATTATTGAGGGAGAATATCGGACATCTTTAGAATATGTGACCACCGATCAACATGAGATACCTGTCTACCTAGATGGTCTAAACAGATTGGTGGCCAGACTGAAGAAGGCTTCAGATGCTTACATAGTGCCTAGGCCAGCAGTTAAGTATGCAGGAGGATTGTATATGGATAAAAGGGATATCTAGTATGTTATTACAGAACATCTTGAAAATATCAATGAACTTGGGGAAGAAAACACTGCTCATAACCTTAATGAAGAAGGAGATGAAGTGCAAGTGACCACACCTAGAGGGAGATCTACTATTGTTAGGGTTTGGAGAGGAGACTTGGTTCCCCAAGATGACTCCTTAATGGATGTGTATTTGATCAATGGAATGGAGAATCTCCTTAGAGCCCACTCTTCTTTATGGGAAGCAGCCCCTAATCCAGTTACTGTCTATGAGTTATAAGATCCTGACTTCCCCACCATCATCACATATCTGGACAAAAACCAGAGAAGGTATTGGCCCCTAACAGAGTCAGAGAGAGCCGGGTTGAAATATCAGAACATTCCAGTGTTTCCCTGGAGGGATCAAGCCACTACTTCACGAAACCCACATGGAATCTCTCAGAATACTTCATTCCAATAGTCAGGACAAACACAACAAACTCAAATCCCGGTCAGACCACACGTACAATTTGCTATGCCTTCAAATAACCCTAATTATCGGCCTCAGCCATGTGTTGACCCATGGAATGGAATTCTTGCCCCTGTTAGACCACCTATAGCAAGAGGACCTGGTATACCCATTGGAAGACCCGTTTTCACTGTGATGCCTAGACCGCTTGAAGGAGGAAGAAGATTAAGGCCAATTCAAGTTGCCAAATGCATGAGAAACCACTATGATGGCTCTAGCGAACCATACAATCATATAGCTGAATTTAAGCAAGTAATCAGAGCTGAACAAGTAGAAGATTTCTTGATCCAATATGAATCTTTTGGTCTAACTTTGACAGACACAGCTTTAGCTTGGTTCCAGCCATTAGATCCTAACAATTTTCAAAATATGGAACAAGTCTATCAAGAAATGATTGAGGAATTCACTAAGTCTAGAATTAAAAACAACTCGTCATCGTTGATTCATAGCTTTAAGCAAGCTCCTACAAAATCAGTGAGATTGGCAGCAAGAAGATTCAAGCAGTATGTGGATAGGTGCCCAGTGGAAGAGAGACCCATCCAAAACAAAATGGTATCATTATTTTTGGAAGGATTATTGAATGGATCATTAAGATCTCTGGTGTACGTGAAGAGAGTTCAAACTTTGCAAGAATGCATGAAAGAATGTATTGACCTAGAGGACAATCTAGCGGAGGATCTGAAAATACCTCAAGGTAGTATAAAGAGTGAAGATTCAGCAAGCAGCACATCAAACCCTAAGAACAATGTTGAGGAAATAGCCGACTTAGTAGCAAAGAAGTTGAACGTTCAAGGACAGAGGAACTACCCCAACAACCCAATGAGAGTGCCCATGCTTAGAAGATGTATGCATTGTGGAGGAGATCATCCATCTCATTTGTGCACTAGGGGAATAGTCCCACCACCTGCCTATGCTTACAATAGACCACCCGTTCCAGGCCCTTTACAATATTGTAGCATAGAACAAAAGTATACAAATCATGGCATGGAAAACTATCCTTACAATAGGCAATCAAGACCTGTACAACCTGTCATGAGACCTTATGGATACCCTCAGAGAGAACTAGGAGGAGAAGCCTTCAGATATCCCACATATCAGCAGCACGCACTTGTACCATGACCATATGCTTATCAAAGTTACAATCAACCACAACCGGTGTTAGGACAGCAACCACCCCATCCTCAGAATGTTGTCCCAGTGAAAATAGCTCAACCTGAAGAAAACTTAGAGAGAGCAATAGTCCCAGCCACACCATTGCCTAGCAATGAACCATATGACTCATCTTATGACCATAGTCAAGGAAACTATCCCAGTTATGAGAGCTCTATGATAGAATATGGACAAATGTACGAACCATATGCATATGGCATGGAAGTGCCAGATAGTTCCTATGGATGTGAGCAGGACTATGTGTCATTGATGTACACAGCCCCGAGGGCATCCATACCCCCCCCCGACCCATGAACAAACCGCCTATACCTAGAGGACCATGTTATAGATGCGTAGGTGATCATTATATCAGAGAATGTACACTACCAAACCCACCACCACCACAGCGAGTCTGAGAAGGATACTGTAGTGATTGTGCTAAAGAACACCTTTTCAGAGATTGTCCCAAGAACCCCAACAAAGTTAACTCTAACGTGCAGATTAACGTGATAGAAGTGATAGAATCATCAGGAACCGATAAGGAGTACACGGTACCGTTGAAAGCAATAACCAGAGCCAAAGCTAGAGAGACCCCAGACAAAACTGAAGAAAATGAGCAAGGTGACATAGAAATGAACATACCTACACCTCAACTAGTTGAAGACTTAGAAGAGCCTGAGAGAAGTGCTGTAAGCAAACGAACACAAAGATGGAAGAACCGTAGAGATCGGATAAAGGAAAAGAAATTACTACAAAAGAAGGAAAATGAAAAGAGTTTACAAAATCCAAAAGAGAAACAAGAAGAGGCAGAAGAAATTCGGAAAGGAAAGTCAAAAAAAGAAGAGGTAGGATCAGTTTTAGCAGATCCCATGCCTTAAGAATTAGCCATGTGGATTCAGGCGTACAAAGCACGAATAAGAGCAGGACCTACCATTGAACAACATGAAAGAGAATATCCTAGAGGTGACCTAGAGAAAGAAAGGTTGGAGATATGCAAAAAGTTAATTGAAGTGGCTCAACAGACCCTAGAAAAACCCGCTGTTCATTTACCCAACTCGCGAATTCCGAAAAAAGAATTCCAAGAGTGTGTCATCCTTAATGACCCTGAGAAAACCAAAGAAGGTGAGATACACAATGAAAATCACTGTGAGGATAAAAGGAAAGGCTCCATTGTTCCCGAAGTCAAAGGGGAATGGCCTAAAGACTTGTGGGCAAGAGTCCAAGAAGACCAATGGAAAAAAGTGGAAGGAATAGAACCACCCTTTGAGGAGCTAGAAGCAGCAGGTGAAATTGAAGACTCCATACCTGAACTGAATTCCGAAGCAATAATATCAATTGATCCAAGTAACAAAGAAAATGACAGTGTAAAGGTTTTGCCAAATTACACAAGAGAGTACGAACATAATTCAGAATTATATTGTATTCGCTCGATAAGAAAAAAAGAACTGAACCCATCTGTCCAAACATCGGATATCATACAACACCTGAGAAAGGTAAAAATCCCTTGCACTCTGACATTGGAAGAACTGTTAAGGATCAAACCACATTTGAAGGAGAAACTAACCAACCAATTGGAAATCAAGGTGGACGAGAAGGAGATGTCCGATGAAGTAAACACAGTAAAAATCCCAGTCGATGAGGTAGGAGATTTTAGTGAGGGAGATGAAGGAAACACTTGCCTTCCAATTACCTATAGGGGTTACACCACTAAAGCCATCTTAGATTCTAGAACTGGAGTAGGAATTGCCACTAAAGAAATCTGGGAGAAATGGGGAAAACCAGCTCTAAGACCAACACGAATGAAGATACAAATGGCGGACGGACACATTGAACGACCCTTGGGATTATTGGAACGGGTAGTTTTTACCACTTGCGGAGTTGAGTTCGAGCACACCTTAGCGATATGTCAATTTGAAAGGCCAAGCAATTATGAAATGATACTTGAAAGACCTTTCATGAGACAACTAAAGGTAGTGCAAGATTGGGGAAAAGACGCTGTATACCTACAACATGAAGGAACCACCACAAGAACAAATCTCCACACATATACATATCAAGATGTTCCCCCCTTACAATGGAATCAGATTCATAAGGAGGAAGATAATCAGTCGATTCATAGTATAGGTTCAAGTGATCAATCGTAATTGAATGAAGACACTCATCTATGGATATGCCAAACTGCGAAAAAGGAAGAAGATAGGAGGAAAGGATCGTAGCAAAGGCAAGGAGTTGCTAGATCAGTACAAGATCCAGCCTATATACCTCAAATATTCCTAGATGAAGAATTTGAACCTCATGGTTGGATGGAGATTTTAGCCACTCTCGATGTGTGTGTAAACGAAGAAGTGATAACCATGAATGAATGCATTGATGAGGAAGGATATGACGTTAGTCTATATGTGGTAGTTCTTCAAGAGGCTGAAGAAGGAGAAGTAATTGAAAAAGAATTGAAGGAGGATTACGAGAGCATTGAAATGGAGCAAGAGCAAATGGAAATAGAAAGTTTGAAATCAAGAAGTAAGTATCATAGCTAATGAAATAAATCAAGAACCAACACAGGAAGAGGAGCTTTAATAAGAAAAGCAAAAAATGATGAAGAAAACAAGCCTCAAGACCAATTTGAAGTGCCCGCCCACTTCAAAAAATATGAAGTAGAAGAGAGAAGAATTGCTATTCAAATGCCAAAACGAGGAGCACAGCCAAGAATAGCATATTACAATAAAGAACAGACCAAGAAAATAGTAGTAACCTTAGAGGAAGGAGAAGAACAATGTACTTTTATAGGACAAGATGTCTCAATGGAGGAAGAACAAGAGTTAATACGACTCATAAGGGAATACAGGGATGTCTTTGCCTGGACATATAAGGATTTGAAAGGAGTAGATCCATCTATATGTGCACATAGAATCCCTATGACATCTGAAGCTAAACCTTCCAAACAAAGACCATACACATATAACGATGTTTACTCAGCAAAGATAAAGGAAGAGATAGATAAGTTGTTAGAAGCTGGGTTCATATATGAGATTGAACACACGGAATGGGTGTCGCCTTTGGTGGTTGTACCGAAAAAGAATGGTAAGTTAAGAGTATGCATAAATCTGAAAAAAGTAAATGCCGCTACCATCAGGGATAGTTACCCATTACCCATCATGGATCATCTTCTGGAAAGGGTGGCAGGGAAGGAAGTTTACAGTTTTTTGGACGGCTTTTCAGGTTATAATCAGGTAGCTATTGCTCCTGAGGACCAGCATAAAACAGCCTTTGCAACTGAATGGGGAGTGTATGCCTTTAGGGTCATGCCTTTCGGCCTAACCAATGCCCCAGCCACTTTCCAGAGATTGATGTGCCATGTATTCAAGGAGTTCCTGAGAAAGAGTATGGAGGTATACGTGGATGATTTATGCACTTACTCAGCTATACGATCAGAGCATATCCCTGAACTAGAAAAAATCTTTACCAAATGTCGACAATATAGGGTATGCCTCAACCCATAAAAATGTGTCTTCATGGTTCGACAAGGAAATATATTAGGACATATTGTCTCTAAAAATGGAATTTCAACTGATGAAGAAAAAATCAAAGTGATCCTGGATTTGCCAAGACCAAAGACTGCAAAAGAAGTGCAAGCATTTATGGGACATTGCGGTTACTACCGAAGATTTATACATATGTATGCCATAATTGCTAGACCTCTCTATGCATTATTGACTCAGTTTAATTGGACTGAAGAATGTGAAAAGGCCTTTAATGAATTAAAGAGTCAATTGAGTTCACCACCAATCCTCCGAGTACCCAATTGGAATAAGCCATTTCATATTCACGTGGATGCTTCCAAGTTTGCCATTGGTTGCATCTTAGCTCAACCCGCAGATACAGGAAAATTAGATCACCCTATAGCCTATGCCAGTAGACAATTGAATCAAGCAGAACGCTATTATACCACAACCGAAAGAGAAGGCCTAGGAATGGTGTGTGCAATAAAGAAGTTTCGACACTACTTATTGGCAAACTAAATTCAAATTCTTCATTGATCATCAAGCCCTACTGTACTTAGTCAATAAGCCTTGTAATACGGGACGACTAGTACGATGGTTTTTATTGTTGATGGAATTTGATTTTGAAGTAGTAGTCAAGAAAGGAAATACCCACATAAGAGCGGATCACCTATCAAGAATGACACATGGAGAACCACCCATAGGAGTACCTAATGATCTGCCAGACACGTACCTGTTCAACCTCGAAGTATGTCCCCAATGGGCAGAAAAGTTGATCCCAATACTCACTCATGGACCTAAAGATGGGATCACACCAAACCAAACCCAAGACCTATGGAAGACTAAAAACCTTCATATCATCGCTGGAAGTTTGTATCACCAAGACTCAAGTGGATTACTCATGAGATGCGTAGAAGAAGAGGAACAAGAAATGTGGCTTCAAAAAGCACATGTAAATCAATGGAAAACTCATCTAAATGCGAACAAAACATGGCAAACACTGAGGAGATTGGGCATATATTGGCCAACCATGCAGAGGGATGCGCATAACTATGTATCGGCCTGCCCAACCTGTCAAGAACAGAATCCAGAAGAGAACTCCACTCTATTCTACTCCATCGTAGCACCAAGATGGAGCATGCCTCTGGTGAAGTTCTTAAAGACCCAAGAGTACCCAGAAGGAGCTACCCTAGCAAGGAAATGTGCACTGGTAGAACAAAGCAAGGACTATGCTCTTATAGGAAAACAACTCTTTAAATGAGGAAGAGATAGTCATTTGCGAGTGTGCATTCATGAAGACGAGTATCTTGCTGTTTTAGAGATGGCACATACAAGAGCTGCAGGAGGACATTTCTCTGCAGATAAAACAACAAAAATGATTCTCTTTGCTGGAATGTGGTGGCCAACTCTACAGCAAGATGCAGCAACATATGTGCAAAGATGTGATACATGTCAACGAACAAAATATCCAATTAGAAGAGATGAAATGCCTCTGAGACCCATGATGAGTGCAAGAGCTTTCACAAAATGGGGAATAGACTTCATAGGACCTATTAGCCCCCCAGCTAAAGGATCCCACGCCGAGTATATAATTGTAGCCACAGACTATCTGACCAAATGGGTTGAAGCCAAAGCTACCAAGAAAATCGATGCAAGGACTACGGCCAAGTTTCTCCTCGAGAACGTTTTCACTAGATTTGGACTACCAATAGAAATTGTAAGTGATAGAGATACACACTTTGTGAATGAGGTTATAGAAGCATTACTGAATGAATTCTTGGTAGTTCATAAGAAATCAGCCCCCTATCACCCACAAGCCAATGGACAAGCTGAAAGTTCAAATAAAATCTTATGCACAGTTCTCACTAAAATTGTGAACAATGGTAGATCTGATTGGGATAAACAATTACATCACGCTTTATGGGCATTCAGAGTAGCTTACAAGACCGCCATAGGAACTACTCCTTTTAACTTAGTGTATGGACAAAATGCTATTTTGCCAATTGATTTCTTAATACCCACTCTCAGAGTAGCAACAACGTATGGGTGGACGGGACATGAACTCTCAGCTCAACTGGATCAAATAGAGAAGCTACATGAGACTAGGTTACAAGCAGTAGCAAGAATTTATGCTGCTAAAAGGCGACATAAGGCATATTTTGATGCTCATATTAAAGATAAAACTTTGAAGGAAGGAGATTTAGTTTTGGTATATACCCTGAAACAACACGCTAAGAAATTGCAGAAAAGAGGATATGGCCCATTAATCATCAATCGCATATCCACCAACGGAGCCATCAATTTAGCAACTCTAGATGGAGAAGTATTGCCAAATTATATCAGTGGATGTGGAGTAAAAAAATACTTAGAGACATTAACTAAAGAAATAATGTCACGATTGATAATGGGTAAAACTAGACGCATCGAGGAAGAAAGGATACAAGAGGAAGCCAGACAAGAAGCACTAGAGCGGATTAAGAAACGAGAAGAGTGGATGAGAGAGAGAGAGATGAGAGATATTGCCAAGGAGAGGAACTCATCCCAATGGCTAATTTTAGAGCCACTGAAAACCTAGGTCAACAAAGGACACAACCATATTTGAATTTGGGAGCCGGAAAAACGGAGTACCACTTAGTGGATGCTCTCATTGACACAGGAGCCTCTATAAGCTGCATCAAATTTTCATTGACTCAGCAACTCAAGGAAGAATTACGTCCATCAAAGGCACAGCTGATTGGAATAGGAGGAAAGATCACCAAGTGTATAGGAGAGATTATCTTGCCTCTGCACTTAAGGAACAGCACAATGGAACAAAAACTCTTAGTATGTCATGATCACGATTTATTGGAAGAGCTCGTGTTAGGACAAGACTGGATATACGAATATGAAGTAGCTATTCAATTGGCCTTAGGATACATCTCAGCCAAGATAGGATATCGTGAAGTATTCAGCATGCTAGACGAACGACCAATCAAAGCTGCAAGTATAGAACCAAAAACTCACTCAAATGAACAAAGTGACGCATGTATGTTCACTAGCACTATGGAAACCCATTCATCGAGTACTTCGTGTGAGGATACACAGAAGTCTGCTTGCACGCCATTTTCTAATCTAGCAAGTCACAAGAGTGTCATTCTATATGAAAACAGCCTTAGCGAAGAACCATGCATAAGAGAGACTAGTTCTCCGAGTAATCCCAAGTCTGCACCTATTAGAATATACCCCATTCCTTACACTCGACAAGCTTGGATAAGGAAGGACCAAATGGCTGCATAGCTTCAACAAAAGAACTACTTGCTACATCAGAAGAACCCACAGAACCAGTATGTAAATCGCTCTGGATATTTAGTTCCACAAAGAATTGCTAAAGTATGGATTCCTAAGAAGGTGGTAGCCACCCAGTTGGACTGCACACAAATATGGATTCCCAAGTCATGTACTCAAATGACAATCATCAAAAAGGACGAATCAATGAACAAGGAAAATCAGTATGATCTAAAGGCAAAGCGACAGAAGCTAAACTACTACAGGATAGAGCAGGAGTCTACATACAATTCACACGTCATTCCAAGATTCAAAAAACAGACAAAGCAGAAGCACCAAATGAGAAGCATCACATTTACCAGGAAGGTTGGGAACACGATTTCTCTCAACAGAATAAAGCATATTTGGATGTCGAAAGACAAGACAAGCTGTATACATCTACCAAATAATTGGAGTTGCACGCATTTGGAGTTACCAAAATCCAAAGTATGCATGATAGGGCCACATTACAAGGCCACACATTCAGCACAATATTCTTCTATTTCATGATAGTGAAGCACATTTTCCTCTTGGAAAATAGGAGAGCACTTGTACATAATCTAAAGAAAATTACTAAAAAAATTAATAACCTCTTCGGCTATGAACTAACTTTTCTATTTTTCTTTCAGACAAAAACATAAAAATATCTAAAAGTATGAAAAATCCCAGTTATTACCTTTCTCACACCCACGGGGAAGGGACGACACCATTCACGCGGAGCATTGCCAATCTTATGACAGACAAATGAAGGAGGATTTGTGATACTATTTTGCCACTAATTCATATTCTATATTGAGTGCAGATGGCATCTACTAATTCGGAAGCAACACAAGAGGAAGAGGTCCAACTTCTTCCATTGGAATCAATAACAAAAGCAAGAGGCCATTGGTTTGTGGATGACCAACCAGTATCAGATCTTGTTTTCATGGCAACCATCAAGATTATGGACCGGGATCACTATTTCCCTATCATGTCGCAAGACTTCAAGACTATGCGGTATGTCTGGACTCAAGCTGGAATTGATGCATTTTTAAGACTTCCAATATATTTGCCAGATTTTCAGAGATGTACGCAAGTGATGAATACACTCCAGCCTGCATCGAATAAGATATCAGTTCCAGAGGCATGAGTAGTGGATAAAATTGGTGCCTAGAAGACAATTCAATTTACTCACGAGCTAATTAACCAAGCTTTCGGATGGAATCAAGAAGGACACACTAATTTCAAAGATGAATGTCATGATCCTAAAAAGCGATCCTTTTTGGAAATCAATAGAACTGATATTGAAGAGGTTGTTCGCTTAGTGCACCAGCACTTTTGTTTTCCAAGCATGCATAGATATACAACACCTCAAAAGATCGTGGTGCAACTGCTTTCACATGCTATGAGGCAAGTCGGAAATCAAGTAAATATGACTCCCTATGTTCAAGAACGTCTATTTGAAGCAAAAAAGAAGTGGGGTCAGAAAAAGTTTCTGAATGGTAGTTCGGCCTTGACCCTACTTATTTATGAGGCATTGGATATGAAGAACTGCTTGCGCGTAATGCCAACATCAACAGAGTTAGCCAAATATGCCAAGTCAGCAACTGTCCCAAAGAAAAAGAAAACAATCATCGCGGTTGAAGAAGTAGGAACCGGCTCAAAGACGCGTATGAGAGGGACTAAACGCCTAAGAGAGGAAGAAGCTCAAGAGACACCACAATCAAAGAGAACACATGTGTTACCGAACAATAAATTTGAATATTCAAGGTCACCATTAGAGACAGGCAAGCCAGGAAAAGAAACAGAAGGATAAAGCAACTCATAAAGTACCTTCTAGATACAAAGAAATAGGATTGGAGGAATCAAGCTCTAATGAAGAATCAAGCCGTGAGAAGGACACCATGGATACAGATATACAAACAGAAACACACAATGAAGATTGGACAGAGATCAATCAAGTTGAAGTCACGCCAGACAACGAATAGAGACAAGCAAAGAGTTAGAAGAACCAACTGAACTAGAGCACGTCATTCAATTGAATGATACATCAAAGATCAGTATCAAGGAAGCTCCAATAACTAATAAAGATGTCGTGCCACCTATCAAACAAGAAATACAAACTCCAATAAACCAGGAATCAGGCCGACAACCAAGTAAGGAGCCCGTTGTGATTGAGGTACCGGATGATACACCTCAAGGCAAGATTGACCACATGGAGGCTGAGCCGAGGATCCAACTTCATATTAGGCAGCCCCATGACACTACATTACACGTGGCACAATGGAAAGATGTAACAATAGGAGCAGAACCTAATATTCCTACCACATGGTTAAATGTGGATGTTACTCACTTAAAACCTGTTGTCAAGCAAATGATCCAAACGGCCATGGATACACAACAACAGATGATGGATACAGATGTAGATTACGACAAGGCCATGAGGGAAAAGAATCAGTTTCAAATTATGAGTGAACAACTATCTGCACAACTTATCTAGGCCCAAAAAGAGATTGCAACCAAGGGAACGGAGTTACTCGCAGTAAAAACACAATGTGATACATTGATAACCCAACATCACCAACTCCAGGCACAGCTGAAAAACCTATAAAGATTACATAAAGCCAGCGAGGCCGACAAAGAGAGAATGAAAGCTAGAAGTAACCTGCTCAAAACACAACTAAAGGTGTACATGGAGGAAAATGACACTTTACGAACTAATGAAGTCATTGCTATATGACCAACCTATCGAAAAACAAGAGACAACAGGTATTGACCAGCAGGAAGTACAAGCTCAAATTGAGAAATATGAAGATTTGTTGATACAAGAGCAAGCATTGAGAGAAGAATGGGAACGCAAGTACACTCAAGCCCATGGTAAACTTGCAGCAAGTTATAGTGAAAATATGGATCAGGTAGCGGAAATTGGTAACGAGTTACTAGCTACCAAGGAAGCACTACGGGCAGCAATGCAAGAAGTAAAAGAGAAGACTGAGTGCTTAGCCCAATTAGAGACCAAAGTAGAAGAGAAAGCATCAATTGGGACACCAATAGAGCCGACAAAAGAAAATCCTACTGACGAGGTAGAGGTACGTCCTCTATCTCCCCCGATTTATAATTCTCCAATAAAAGAGCAGATGGCAGAACCACATGATGATCATCCAATGCCATACACTGCAGAAATAGGTCAAAGGGAACGAGCACTATTGGTGTCCCGGTTGACAGATATTTTTGAAGATGAAGTCATTAAAGTCATGAAAGAAGCAAAGATTAAAGGTAAAGACTTAGAGAAGATCATGAAACCTTTCAACATTCCGTACGGACTGATGAAAGAGAAAACAAGACAATACATCAAAAAGATCACACAAAAAAATCCAGACGAGCAGCTGCACTTCAAAAATGACACATTCATTTATACTCAAGAAGAATTTGAAGTGGCACAGCCTGTTTGGAGAAGAAAATTTTTGGAGAAACATCCTACATTACGGGTGCACTGGCAAGCGGCACCATATTTATTATAGGTAAATCCTTCTTTTTGTCCAACACCACGGTGCAGAGAAGCACGAGAATTTTTGGATCTGCAAAAGACCAGTGTAATCAATAAACAATGGCTAAACTATCCACTACTTCCAAGTCCACCGCATAATTATCTACCAACGGAGGATTATATGGTATAGACCATCAAATTTTGGCTGCAGAATTATGCAACAGTACCTGATTTAACTATCAAGATGACCAATAAAATACTCAGTATGATACTTACAATGTTAAAGGTCTTCAAACACGCGGCATATACATTTTTGAACTTCATTGGCATTAATCAAGGCACATATATTTTTGTTTATGACTTGTCTGTTATGCCTAGCCGACCAACAATAATGGCATATTATTCTAGGTTGATGTTTTTGCCGAGTACCTATATGCAAATGTTCGAAGAATTGTTTTTCACAAGGTTTTTTGAAATCGATTCAGAGATCTTTTTAAAGATGTCATCCAACCTGAATGCCAGCTTAGTGGCATATGAGCTAAGCTTCTTCGCCGATCATAGACAACCGCCAGATGACGGTGTGAAAGCTGAACAGTGGAAGGAGCTAATGATACGTGAAGCCAATCTGCTTAATGAAATAGAGCAAAAAGTGTATATAACATACTCCCGTCGACTCTCAAAGCCTGTCGGGGACAACAGAGTTCAGGAGGGGGGCAGTCTTGCAAGAGAATCAAGCAAAAAGAAGAAAAGAAGAAGACAACGAAAGAAGCTTCATTGAAAAGATCATATCCGAAGATACATCTCTGCAAGAAGCCCCGCAGGGGCGCAACACCCATCTCTGCACAGAGCCCCGCAGGGGCACATATCAAGGAAAAAGCATGTAGGTTGTAGGAGGAACCAGGGCAAGGAAAGTATCCATGAAGATGTGCAAGAAGATATCCAGCGGTTCCGAAACCACAAGAGGGTGCTTCAACCTCTTGATCTTTGGAAGGTCCAGATCGAAGGCTGAAGGATCACATCCTCATACCTTCCACTGGTGGCGTGCGTGGCAACCCGACTTATTAAGCAAGACAAATGCATCAGGCCCAAAGGATGTAAAACAAGAATTAAGAAGAGGCCATCAAAACCGAACACCTATTTAACAAACAGGCAGAACTGACCAAGGGTTGTGGGCGATAAAAAGAAAAGAACAGGCACTACAAATGCATCAGGCCGAGAGGATGTAAAAGAAAAATCAAGAACAGGGCCTTTAAAATGGAACGCCAGTCCAACCAGGCGGCAGAACTGACCAAGGGATGCGTGCACACAACAAGCTGAAGACAAGAAGTAAAGCCTGTCAAGGGACGACAGAGACAAAGAGGGGGAGAGTGTTGAAGAACAAAGGCAGAGAAAAAGAAGGGCCCCAAAATTTTTTCGATTTGGACACCATATTTTGTATCATAATCATTTTGTAATATAATTTCTGATGTAAAAGCACTAGAGGAGTCCTCTAGATGCACCCCCACAGAAGATTAGTAGTCTACCCGTGTAAATTAGTAGGAAATTAGCCCTTTAGTGAATAAAGTGCCGGTCTCTTGTGTGAAAGGACCATTTTTAGGGCACATGTATATAAGTCAATTTGTTACTCTTTGTAAAGACTTTTTGCCATTGTGAGAATCAAGAGCACAGAATTTCGATTTTGTGTCTTCTCCTCTCTGTATCATCTTCTTTGTGAGCTTGTATGCATGTGTGTTGCTTGAAAAGAGTGTTAGGAAGTGTTGTCTATCCATGAAAGTGTTTGTTTGCTGTGGTTAAGGTGTGTGTGAAGTGTAGGAAGTGCTGAAGTATAGGAAGGTCATTCCCGCGACTCAGTATTTTGCTCATAACTTGAGGGGATTGAGGTATAGTCCCTTTCTCCACACGTCCCTAAGTTGGTTCTTAGGTACACACATGTATATGTATATGTATATGTATAGGTATATGTATACGTATATGTATACATATACATATATGTATACGTATATTTATATGTATATCTATATGTATATTTATACGTATATGTATACATATATTTATAGGTATATGCATACATATATGTATATGTATACATATATGCATATGTATATGCATATGTATATGTATATGTATATGTATATGTATATGTATATGTATATGTATATGTATATGTATATGTGTATGTGTATGTATATGTATATGTATATGTATATGTATATGTATATGTATATGTATATGTATATGTATATGTATATGTATATGTATATGTATATGTATATGTATATGTATATGTATATGTATATGTATATGTATATATAAATATATGTATATGTGCATGTATATGCATACGTATATGTATATGTATATGTATATGTATATGTATATGTATATGTATATGTATATGTATATGTATATGTATATGTATATGTATATGTATATGTATATGTATATGTATATGTATATGTATATGTATATGTATATGTATATGTATATGTATATGTATATGTATATGTATATGTATATGTATATGTATATGTATATGTATATGTATATGTATATGTACATGTATATGTAGATGTACATGTATATGTATATGTATATGTATATGTATATGTATATGTATATGTATATGTATATGTATATGTATATGTATATGTATATGTATATGTATATGTATATGTATATGTATATGTATATGTATATGTATACGTATATGTATATGTGTATGTATATGTATATGTATATGTATATGTATATGTATACGTATACGTATATGGATATGTATATGTATATGTATATGTATATGTATATGTATATGTATATGTATATGTATATGTATATGTATATGTATATGTATATGTATATGTATACGTATATGTATATGTATTTGTATATGTATATGCATATGTATATGTATACTGTATATGTTTATGTATATGTAAATGTATATGTAAATGTATATGTATATGTATATGTTTACGTATATGTATATGTATATGTATATGTATATGTATATGTATATGTATATGTATATGTATATGTATATGCATATGTATATGTATATGTATATGTATATGAATATGTATATATATATGGATATGGATATGGATATGCATATGTATCTGTATATGGATATGCATATGTATATATGTATGTGTACATGTATGTGTATATGTATGTGTATATGTATGTGTATATGTATGTGTATATGTATGTGTATATGTACGTGGATATGTATTTGTAAATGTATGTGTATTTGTATACGTATATGTATATGTATATGTATATGTATATGCATATGTATATGTATATGTATATGTATGTGTATATGTGTATGTATATGTATATGTATATATATATATATATATATATATATATATATATATATATATATATATATATATATATATATATATATATATATATATATATATATATATATATATATATATATATATATATATGTATATGTATATATATAATGTATATGTATATGTATATGTATATGTATATTTATATGTATACGTATATGTATATGTATACGTATACATATATGTA